>PVHY01001441.1:0-158920 GCA_004024945.1 Uropsilus gracilis
TTTCTTTCCTTTTTTTTTTTTTGATAAATACCCAGAAGTGGCACTACTGGATTGTTTGGAATTTCTATCTAAAGTTTTGGAGGCATCTTCACACTGGTTTCTGTAATGGTGATACAAGTGTATACTCCTATGAATAGTCTACAAGGGTTTCTGTCTCTTAATATCTTCTCAACACTAATTGTTTCTGGTCTTTTAAGTGATATCCATTCTCAAAGGTATGAGGTAATATTTGTTGTTTTGATTTGCATTTGTATGATATGAAAAGAAGATGAGCATTTTTTCCCATTCCTGCTCTGCGTTTGTATGGAATAGGTTCTTTGAAGAAGTGTCTGTTTGGGTCAGAAGACGTATTTGTAAATACCAGCTAACCTTTGCGAATGCTTGGTCTTCATGAGGGACAGCTGCTACTGTGAGCAACACCACCTTTTTTGCACACAGCGTTGAGCGTTGGTGTCTTCTATCTCCCTGTTTCACAATTTGGTATCCTCATTTTTTTTCAAGTTTGAGTTTTGCCCTTTGCTTTTAGGAGAGAGACCTACATTAATGCTTGTTTTCACCAACTGAAAGAAATCTAAAAGGAATTATTGCCTTATGACAAAAGTATAAGTAATACTTACATGACAAAATATATAAGTAGA
Source organism: Uropsilus gracilis (assembly GCA_004024945.1). Taxonomy (NCBI): domain Eukaryota; kingdom Metazoa; phylum Chordata; class Mammalia; order Eulipotyphla; family Talpidae; genus Uropsilus; species Uropsilus gracilis. Next base: position 639 of record PVHY01001441.1, read on the forward strand.
GTTTAGCACTTGTTTTGCAGCAGCCATTATAGAGGCCCAGGTACCCTACAGAATGTGACCCCTTCAAGCTCCTCCTCAGGGAGCAGCTTGATATAGGCTGTGTATTTATCACAGCACTCTTGCTTTTCATTGATGTTTATGTTATTTTCGATGTTATATGTTATTTAGTAGGCAATTTTTTGGACCCAGGAATGCTCAAACGTTTCATGTAAATCAATATCATGTAAGTTAGTGCTTCTTTGCTTTATATCATTTCTGCTTAAAAAGTTTCACAGGAATGCTATACTTTCAGAGAGTGGAGGAACCTGTACACATAGTGGTTCAATATAAACCTTTCTTCTTATCAGGGGTCCTCAGTGGGTAAAAGGAATGGGGGGCAGTGGGGATTCCTCTCCAGGGAGCACACTCAATGGGGTCTAGTTTCCATTGTGTCCCTCAGTAACCTTTTCATTTGGATTTTATTTCATTTCATGTGGCCACACTCTGTGCCTCCCCACAATAGGGGTGGGTTTTATGTGCTTTTCAAAAGTCATTTGATGAAGGAATTTTTCTACTGACTTTTCTCCTTTCTCTGTGACACAGTGTTTGTGGTTAATTTGGCAGGTAGTTTTTAGAGTTTCTTGTTAATAATGGAGTTTTTGCTCACTTTACCCCACTTATTTGTGGTCTTATTTCATTCTTTTGTGACAACATTAATTGAATTAATGTCAGAAAGCGTTTTTCTCTGGGAATGCTTGTTCTGAAAATAAAGATTTTATTTGAAAATGAGAAGCTGATGGCTTCATGTCCTAACCCAACCACTTTTCATAACAGACCCTGAAGTCCGGGTGAAATGGATTGTGTTCTGACCAGACCTGATCTTCAAATATTCAGCTACGCATTTCTCTCCTTACTTCTCATTGTTGCACCCACAGAATTCACCAGTCCCAGGATGTAGATTTGTGTTCTATAGTCACACTGGTACCCTAGTCATTATTTATGTTTATGATGCTATTTTGAGTTGTATCATTTCATTAATATTTATATTATTACTTAAAGGCTTAGGTGAGCCACTTTTATAATTTAGGGTAATAGTACGATAGTAGAACAAAAATACAGTTAAACAATGAAAATAGATGAATGGGGAGAAGTTGAAGGGTGTTTGCTGCTGAATGTTAATAGAGATAACAGACTAACTGCTATTAAGTGTATAATGGGATTGCTGTGAAAATTATAATTGCTCACATTTCAAACATGTGAATACATTTCTCTAAGCCCCCCCCCCTTTTTTTTTTATTCAAAAGCCACCAAGCCTCCAGGGACCATACCTTTGGGAACAATACCTTGTGGTTTTTGATGAGAATATTTCTGGGACAAAACTGGTGAAAGGGTTATAGCTGGGAGCGACCTGCCCTGCTGAAGTTTAAAGAGAACAAAATCAGTAACTGAAGGTCTGGGCTTCTAGTCTGGAAAGTTGGTAAGTCAGGAATTTAAATAATGTTCTTATAAATATTTTCATTTCTTCTTCTCTTGTACCTTGCAGAGCAAAAGCCAAGGATCCATCTTTGTCCGGATACATGCCCCATGGCAGGTGCTGGCCAGAGAGGCAGAATTCTTGAAGATTAAAGTTCCCACCAAGAAAGTATGACCACGTTTCTTCTGGGTTTGGGGACTTACTCAAGGAGGGACGTGTGCAAACACTTTGGGAACGGGGTTGGTGGGACGTGGTTTTGTGAAGTTGAATCACACTTGCCTCCTCCAGGATCCTAAGTACAGGACAGTGATGTGGAGGGTGCAGGGAAGAGAGCTGGGTAGGGAGCAGGATTGGGCTGGGGAATCGATTTCACCCACAGCATTACCTGGAATGAGCTCTGTAAAAAGCCAATCATCGCCCTTGTCCAGTTTCTTGATTTCTCTGTTATGCCTCCCTTCTCCTAATTCTTGGGTCCAATACTTCTTTAGAGGAAATGTTGCAATGAGAGAAGATTGGGTGAGCAGCAGGCAGCAAGAATAATAGCAAACTCACTGTGAAGACGCTAAGTATTGTATGATGGTGGTTTTCACTTGTCTCTTCTACAAACAAGAATGTTCTTACTCAGTCAAGTTGATGAAAATCATTTGGAATTTTTTCCTAAGAGCTCATGCCTGTGTCCACCTTTGGGACTTTGATTCTCTTGACTGGTGTGGAATGAGGTGCTAATATCAGTAATAGAGAGGAAATCCCCAGGAGGTTTTTATATACATCTGGGTACAGAACACAAAATTTAATGACTTTTTAAGGTTCGTTTCAGTTAATAGGGTCTACATATAATTTAAAAATCATCCTGAAGAATTTCTGTATAACAAAATCCAGCAATCACCTACAAAGAGAGAGGACACATGTTCACAGACTCATCATTCTTTTTCTTAGTAGACATTTTAGGAGAAAGTGATGGTTATTGAGTGTGACCATTTGCGATATCTCTAGAGAAGATCCTGGGGCAGATGATCCTCTAGTTTAACCTAAGTGATCTGTGCACGCTCTATCCTTTTCTCTCTTGTCTCCTTGTATGCGCATGCATACAAGAGTATCATTTCACAGCTGCTTCACAAGTGGTTAATTGGCTTTGCAGAGATCATTTTCAACATTTCAGCTACTCTCACAATTCCCACCCTTCTTACCATGAATGACTTCACTTTTGTTGTTTTCCACATCACCACTGTTCTGGCCTACCTTCTCCTTACCGTGTCCACCCTCAGTCAGCAGCACCATTTTGAGTAGCATGGATGGCTACGCTAGCACCATCTTTACTCCCAACTGACCCACTCATTTCAAGCCATCATGTGAGAGTCCATGAGGATTTCTGCCCTCAAAAAAAAAAAGTCCATAGGTTCTGTTCTTAGAGATTTGTTTAGGTAGAGTGATTATGACATCATGAACAAGCACACATGAACATTATCTAAAAATATTTTGCCAATGAAAGGTCAATATTTGGGGTTGCTTGCCTGAGTATCTTGGTTTCATGAGGAACACCTGATGATCTTTTCCCCATCAATAGAACTGCTGGGCTTTTTGATTGTTAGTGTTGAACTTTTCACTCTAATAGCCCTCTCCCTGAAGACAGGCATTTTTGTTTCTGACCTCTGCTCCTCCTCCACTGCTGTTCTCCTGTCTGCTGGAAATACTATCCAAGTCTTAGCCTTGGAGGGAGGCTTTACTTCCTTGGGTGGTGCCCGAACTTGATCAATCCTTTCACTTTTCTTTCATTTTTCTTCTAATCCTTTTCTTTCTTTCACCTCTCTTTCATCTTCCTTTCTCTCTCCCATCCATTCACCCACCCTCTCCCATCCATCCATCCATCCATCCATCCATCCATCCATCCATCCATCCATCCATCCATCCATCCATCCATCCATCCATCCATCCATCCATCCATCCATCCATCCATCCATCCATCCATCTGCTCACTATCTCTTTTCTTTGGTTTATCTGAATATCTAGTATCTCTTAACCTCATTCAATTTGTATCTTTTGTATCTTATTTCCTTCTTTTTTTTTTTTTAAATCTCTGCTGAGTAATCCTTGGAAAGAAAGTGCACAAAACTCTAATGCTTATGCTATTGTTTCCAACCCCCAGGAAGATGTTTTTATCAGGATACCTTGAGGCACAGATGAGTGTGTTCTACTTCCCTCTTTCTCTTGTTTCCTTTGCTTTCTCTCATCCTTTCCACTCCATGCTCTTACATCACTTCTTCCTTCTCCTTTGCATCTCCCTCTTCTAATACCCTCTCCCAAATTCCCTCTTCTCTCCCATGGTCTTCTCTACCTCTTGTTTCTTTTAACCTTCTCCTTGTTTTCAAGTTCAGCCCCCATTACAGCTTGCTTCTCATCCCTCTTGTCTCTTCCATGTCCTTTTAGAAGTTCATACCTTTCAGAGCATAGTTCTGTTTCAATGACAATCTGCTCTCTGAGTCCACGTGCCTCTTCTCCATGTAGCTTTTTGGAACTTAACATCTATAATCTCTGTAGTACCTACCCTTGAATTTGTAGATGATATTATTAGGGTAAGGACATAGTAGCAAAGCCATCTCTCATGTTTCCCTCCTCCCTTTGTGATTTGGTGATGTCTTTTCATCATTCAGTGCCTCAAGTTCTTCATCTACATGTGTGCATAGTAATATCTGCTCATTTCTGAGAAGTTGGTTGTAAGAATTCAATTCCTACCCAGTGCAATGGAAATATAAAAGTTTACTTTTGTGTCTGGGTATTCAATACTTTTATGTGTATTCTCAATTCATATTCCTCCATCAACTTCCTTCCTGACTGAATTGGCAGCTGACCACAATGGAGCTACTTCTCTAAGGGAAGGTTTGGTGAGGCCTGGAGGGTATAGAAACAGTTCGTGACCTTGGAGAGCACAGAGTCAAAGGGTAGAGCAGCAAGACCACACACCCAGACATCAAAGCACTCATTAAATACTATGTCAAATAACAACTCATTAACACAGCATAGGTTCTGTCTATGCAAATGGCAGACCAGGGAGTCTGGAGACAGCCAAGCCAGCTGGTTGCTCCTCCAAGGCTGAAGATCAAACAGAAAGAAAATTTCCTCTTAGTTTCTGGGTCCTAGCCTGAGCACAGGTGGGCTGTTCTGACTTCTTTTTGCATGGTCTCATCATGTTTGTATTTATAGAATGTAGTGACTTATAGCTGAACTCACAGGGGGTGTCATTACCAAGATAGGGGGAGAAAGCTTGGTATACCGGACAGAGTGCATCTTTTTATTAACCTAAGAACCTGACCCCAGGGTTGGGTTAAAACCAGTTCTGGAGAAAGAAGCAAGGGGAGGGGCAGGAGGAGAGACAGGACAGTTATGGAGGGCTAAGTGTTGGGTCCAGTGCCATTTTGCTCCCTTTAATGGGTATGGGAAATGACTACATTGAGAGGAAACCATATCTCCACAGAACATGTCCTGGTGATAGAGGGAACATGGAGGAAGACTGAGGCATGGCATGAGATCAGCTTAACATCCTCCAGGCCGGTGGAGGTTTGTATCATAACTCATTAGGGTCCAGAGAGACCCAGAAGATGGGAAGGAAATAATGAAGTTGAGATCTGTGGACAAATCCATAGTAATGTGTCCAGGGACTCAGAGTCCTAAGCGTAGATATTAACTGGGAGGGAATCTTGGAAGGAAGCATTTGTTTTCCAAAAACAACAACAGAAGAGCCAGCATTCAATATCCATGCACAGGAAGGGGTCGGAAGGCAGCCCTTGGCCTGAGAAAGCTAGGACAATTTGAAATAGGTGCTTTTTTGTCTTCTGCTCATGACCAAGGCGGTCCTTCAGATTGTGGTCAACATCTATGTTTACTTCACTTTCATTTTTTAAATATATGTGAATGACAAATCCCTTTCTCACCCCTGACATTCACTTATTCTCTACTGCCTCATGCAGAGACCAGACTGGGAATAGACAAGGGAAGATAACTGAGTCAATGAAAGCATGTTAATCCAGCAACAATCCGGAAGAAGTGATATGCCTGGGATGGATCAAAGTATCACTGTTTTCCAACCTATCAAGGCTTTTGTAGCTATTATTAAGAGAGTGGCTGATTCTGCAAGGGTCAGGCTAGCTGTTCCCAGGAAGCCTGTAAAGACGTCAGCTTATGAGTTCTTTGCATACAAGTCACTTCCAGCAATAGCACTTCTCATCTCCAAAGCAGGAATAATGTACTCAGGATGCTAGCTCAGGATGCCACACAAGACCTAACTGCTACTATTACATTGATTGGTATTATTCATAAGTGATGTGTGTAGGGCAGCACACACCAGTTAGGCTGCTCCTTCCTGCTATTTTCCTGCATGGCCAGCACCTGCAGTATTGGGGGGAACATGGGCCCTATTCCTTAAGTCTGCCAAGCAGCCAGAAGCCCAGGCCTGGATTTGGTGGAGAGGCAGGAACAGATGGCCTTTGGACTGTGTGCTGGGGGATTTCTGTTTCCTACCACATAGGTCCTTGGGGCATCTGTAAACATAATGGCTGCATGTGAGAGGTTCGAGCTGTAGTAACTGGGAAAGGCAGCAGGAAGACTGCTTAGGCCTGCTGTGCAGGAGGGAGAACTTGAAGGTGTCCGTTTCAAGGTCTACACAACTGATGTGTCAAGTGCAGACATGAGTTCTACTACTATCTCTGTCCCTCTACTCCTGGTCATACTCAGGTATGACCTTATTATTACTAGGGTCATACTATTTCTCAAAGTAGGAATTATAGTGGATTTTATCCACAAGTGTAAAAGAATGGGTCATTTGTAAAAAGGACCAAAGAAAGTCATTCCAAAACAATGAACTGGGTAATTTATTATTCAGGAAGTAGAACAATGAAGGAAAAATAATGAAAGTAGAAATTGAAAAAAAAAGGGGGGGGATTGAGGCAAGTGAGACAAATTTTCTTCTGAGCATCCTGGTAGATAAGACAAAAAGGACTACAGCTCACACAGTCCATAAAAATGAGAATGTGTTTTGTCAGTGGAAACGATTGCTCTATAAATGACATGAACAATATAAAAGACCAATAATGATTTTATATAAGGTATAGGAATTCTTTGTATTTCTAAAAATGATTTCTGAATAAAAACAGGATGTAATGTTCAGGGATGACTGTACTACAAAATAAGTTTGTACTTTTCTTATGAGCTAACTTGATTCAAATATGAAAGTTAGAGCAGAAATGCTATCCACATTTTATTTTTCCCCAGGGAATCCATGTTTTTAAAAATATTTTTTAGGTACTAAACGACAGCTATTAAAGAATAATTCCTCTGTTCATTTTTATTAACTAAAAATATACAATTCCCATTAAGAATTTTCTGTTGAATGTGAAAAAGTCAGTGCTAATAGATTGATATAACATAATTCCTGTTTAAAAAACAAAGAAACTTGACATTTTACTTAGTCTGAGTAGCTTGGATTTAGGAAGAAAATAACTCCATTAAGCTTTGTAAATTATGGCAAGTTATTGTCAGATACCTGTTATTGTCACTGTAAAGATTCTGACTTGGTAACCATGGTTTTTGCAAAAGCTCCTTAAGATCCTTCCCACCTTTAGGGACTTGGCACAGTCATGACCTTGGCCCTTAGCACTCCTTGCACCTGGTTTGTCCAGAGCTGAGGCTATACAAGTCACGATTCCCTAGAGAACTAGAAAAACACAACTTAAGGGTGCATATGTACGTGTATTAATTATAAGACATTATTTCAAGTGATAATGGAGTCTGAGAAGTGTCAAGATCTGCAGCTGAAATAAAAGATCCAGAAAAGCCAAAGGTAGGTTCTGGTCCAAATGTTGGCAAACTCAAGATGCAAGAATAACCATTTGTTTCCATTTGAGTCTGAACAGCTGACGACTCACGTCCCAGTCCAAGAGTCAGGTAGCAGGAGTTCCCTGTGACTCCGTTCTTGTTCTATACCCAGTCTTCAGCTGATTGGGTAAAGCCCAGCCGCAGGAGGGAAGGCAGTCTGCTTTATTTAGTTGACCTGTTCAGATCTTAGTTTCATCCAAAAGCACCCCCATGCACATACCCAGATTAATGTTTTTGTCAAATATCTCCCCATGTGCCAGTCCAGGGATACATAAATTAACCATTGCAAAAAGACCCACAATCTGTACTTTAAAGACCCACAGTCCTCTTTGTAGTGAGCAGTGGCATCTAAAATGGTAAATCTAAAGTCCTTATGCCAGTGCTTGGGACTGTGATCTTATCTGTAAAAATGGCTCTTTGCAAATATAATCAGTTAAGGGTTTTGGGATTTTGGGATAAGAATTCTAAAGTAGGGGCCCATAAATGTAGATGTTTGGCAAATACCAGATGGATGGACTGGTTGTGTCAAATAGTCCTTACTCCCCCCCCACACCTCACCCCAGAATTTCCTTGTCGCTGTGGTCCCCAGGTGAAAAGCAGGAGAATTCCCAGAGCTTTATGAAAGATGGAGAACTTGTAGGTTCATGGAAGAAGGGTCACTGTCTACTTGGCCTGTAACATGCCTTTCACAGCAGATTCTTTTTACTATTATCAATAATTTTTAAATAAACCAGAATTGTTGCTGTTTACATAGGGTAGGCTGTAGGTGGGGGCCTTCCTCTTTCTTGTTCTTGCTTGTTCCCAAACATTTGTTTTTAATTGAGGCATAGCTGGGAGGGGAGGGTTTATATTTGATATCTTTATGGGCGTTTTGGTGCATGCTCTTTGATTGCTATTTAAATAGATGGGGGGGAGAGTGAGGAATACTCTGACTTTTGATTCTTTTTTGTTTTTGTAATGCTTCTCATCTTCAAAAATCAGGAACAAAATCAGTGCCACCGAAGTGTTGCAGTTTGACTGGGGAACCTAGATGGCACGTGGTCACATTCTTGACGTGCACATGGGCCCAGGGGCGGAAACCTGGCAGGCTGAGGGTGGGTCTCTCAGCAGACAAGCCTGGCTCAGGGCTCAAAAGCAGTAAAGCTAAAGATATGAAGTGTAACAGGAAGTGAACTTAGATTTTATTTACCACGTTGTGTTTAGACTTCGAATTGAAATAGAAGTGGTGGTTTTCTTTTTTAAAGCCTTCAAGTCATGTCTATCTGAAATGAAGTAGAGCATGCCTGGCTGGTGGGGCTGAGAGTAGAGGACAATATGGAGACGGACCACTCAATATATTATGCAGAGGGAGGGGGTCTTCCTGGAGTGGAGTAGTAGTAACCATAGCCAGGTCAGTACTGGTAAGTTGAACTGATCCAAGTAACTGAGGCTGTGGAAGTTCTCTCAATAGGAGAAAAGGGTGTGGCAGGTGCCCTGTGCCATGATTACCCTGTGGATGCATGGGAAGGGGCCAACATGAGAGGAGTAGCAGAGAGACAGGTAGGGACAGTCATCTTCTGACATTGGTGGCTGATGGGCTGAATGCTTATCCAGGGATAAATGTGATGAATGTGATGTCATAGCCCCTGACAACTCTGGAGCTAAGACTGTGATACTTTTAGAGATTTTGCAAGCCAGTTATTATACTATTGTCAGTTTGCTGTGGGCTGTGATGGGCGTATTTACTCCATAGAGATCAACACCCACCTTCTGATGGCTAGTGAGTGTTTATAGCACTCCACCATGAGAGTCCTGGCATTGGAAATGGGTGCAATGGCAGCATGGTTATCCTTGTAAGGGGAGGGGTGGAAACTGAAGGGTGATAGGTGATTCCTGCCAGAGGCAGTAAGGGGTTGTTGGTGAGAGAGGGCCAGGAATGCCAGTATTAGGGGATGCTAATTGCATGCAATATCTATTGCCTCTGACAAGGAAATTAATTTCCTGCCTCTCCCTGACTTACTTCACTATATTCCAGCCACACTATTCTCCTTGCTGATCCTCCAAAATGCCAAGCCTGTTTCCTTGCATGGCCTTTTTGCCTGCCCTTCCCCCTGCCTGGAGACCTTTTCCAGATACCTGCAGAATTTACTCCCCACTCCACTGTGGTTTCTGAACCACACTTCCATGTCTTTGCTCATTGTCTATGTCCTCACTACCCCAGAAACTCCAGAACATGGGAATTTTGATTCACTGTAATGGTAGCACCTGCAACAGTGCCTGGATGAGTGTAAGCACTGGTTCAAAACCTACTAACAAACCCAAGTGATTCCTGCAGGTCAGACCTGATACACTGATGCGCCTGCATGAGATCAATGCCTGCTGGGTTCCTAGGCCCCACCCAAGGACACTAGGACGGAATGCTGTGATCCCTCAGGGCCAGAAGGGGGTATGGCTGACAGCACAGGGGCACATGGACCATAGCAGTCAGCCTGATCTGGGTCTTCAGTGGCCTCTGCAGTGACCAAAAAGCATTTAGGAAGAGTCTGATGACCTGGAATGGGACCAAGTAGTGTGGAGGTATCCTGGCCCTTTGAAGGTTCCATCTTTCATCCTTGCAGCCAATGACTATTTGCTGAGCATCACTCTTATGACCTACTCTGCTAGGGGTTGGTGATTCAATTCACTGGTGACTACAACTGGCCCCCGACCCACACTGGGTGTGCTGAGGATTCAGACAACAGAAAAGTGGTTATGCGCCAGGAGGTACTCACAGAAGAAGAAGCGGGGGTTAGAAGAGAGAGTCAACAATCAGAGAACATGGATTTCATAGGGGAAAGGGTGAGGGAAGGAGTCATTTGAGCTGGGACATAAAGACTGGGCTTGCTGGAAGAGGAAGAGGGATGGTTACCTCTGCTTAACTCTGACTCCAAGGGAAGCAAACTCTGATTGTGTGGAGTATGAAGAGGTGACAGTGCTGCATCAGAGACTGCTGGAGAGGAAAGGCAGGCTCATAGGACCTGCTAGCCATGTGAGTAGTGTGGATTTTACTGCACATTTTTCAAGTCAGCGAACATTCATTCATGTGTAAAGGACATATTGACAATGCAACAAAAACCATGAGGAACAGAACTAGACAAAAGAGAATGTGCATTTTGCAAATATGTCACCGTCCACACCCACATTCCAGCGTGGCTCCGATAGGAAATTTATGTCTTGGTACAGGTAGGGAAGAAGAGATGGGCTAATGCCTGTTTGTGTCCTGTGTCCTGTCCTTTTGGGCTCTAGATACAGATGATATTAGTTGCTCTAGGTGCTGCTTGCATTTTGGTGGATGAATGCATGGCTAAATACTCTCAGTGGTATATGTGCTAAGCGTAGCACAGGTGGTAGGTCCAGATTTCAGTGCGCGTACATGTATGCGTGCACATGCCTATGCTTGAGCATACGTACGTATGTACGTGTGTTCTTCCTGCCTTGTGGGACCCTTATGAAGGGTGTGACAGAACTGTGGATGGGCTGTGCTGCGTCTTCAGGTCTTCCTCTCTTCCTTAACCCAGAGGCCTCTGCCTTTGTCTCGCTAGTGGCTTATGTGTTACCTTTCACAGTTTGACTTCACTGTGTGTCTGAACCTTTTGAAATTAAAGGCAAAAGGTGTATGTGATGCTAATTTTTACCCTGTCCTACTAATAGTAGTGGACCCTCTGTTACCCAGGAACTGGAAGTGGAGCAGAGGAGAGCGCACTTGTATAGAGGGAAGTGAATATCGGAATGGATTATCTGTGGGAAGCGGGGCGTAAGGAGTACCTGCTCCTGGGTGGGCACACTCTCAGTGGTCTTGCTGTCTGTGCCTTTCTGTGAGCTCTTCCACCAGGTGCAGGAGGAGAGCCTCCTAGATCACAGCACATAAGCGAATTGTGGGCTATTGAGATTATACTGTCTAGATCTCATGCGGTTACACCTTGAACTTTGGGGTCATTGGATTTCCTAATGTTTGTGTGACAAAGAACATTGTCCCTAAGCTCTCTGTGCTCCATTTCTTTGTTTATCTGTCCATTAGAGATATCACAGTGGCCTTGGCTCCTTGTATCCTGGGGACGGACATGATTCCAGTGCAGGAAGGAAACAAATCAGCCCTCGGACCACACTGCTGTGCCCCTCTGGAGGGGAGAGACAAGATGGGGGGGGGGATAGGAAAAGAAGGAATCTCAGTAAACCTCTTAGACTGTGACAATGAAGCCAAAGTGAGTTTTTATGAGAACCACATTTGAGTGCTGGAATAAAAAATAAGAGGAACATACTTTAAAAATTATTTATGATTTTAAGCACATGAAAGGCGTATCGTGTACCCAGGGAGGGTATAATGAGGAACATCTGGCTAACATGTGTCCTGCTATTTCTGAGGATGTTCATAATCCTCTGATGTCCAAGAATAACAGTAATAACGATGCTGCTGCTGATTGTATTAATGATAATAACAATAATGATAACGAGCATTGGGTGCCCCTCTTGGTCGCCTATGGAATACAATAGAAGGACCCAGGATGCTGAGTCTGGTGTAGTTGACAGGGAGTCCAGCCTGCATCCTTCTAAGTAGACATGAAGCTCCTTAAGAAAGAATCTGGCTGAGGGAGTCAGGACACTGGCTTCCAAGGCCCGGTGTACCACTGATTCTGGCAATTTGGAGTCTCAGTTTTCCCATCTGTAAAATAGTCACGTGGTTGTACCCTGAGAGCACGCCTCACAGTTCCCATGCCCCAAGTCAAGGGGCCTGTGGTCACACCGGGTTCATTGCAAAGCATTCTGGCTATGAAGAATCATGTCATCTTTCTGTGTCTCCAGGATTTGGCACCATCAACCTCCAAGCTCAGCTCCTGGCATCTAACAGGTGCCTTGAAGTGTTTGTGCTGTGGATGAATGTTTATTTATTTATTTTTATTAAATGTTTAAAACTGGTGAATGTAAGGCTTTGGCTGTTCTTTCAAAGCCACTAAAATAGATTCTCTTTTATGATTTGTTACGTGGTTCTGGAGCCGTGCTTGGTCTAGACTCATTGTTCCCTACTCTGATGCCAAACTGGTGCTCTCCTGGATGTCCTGTGAATGAGCAGATTTTCCTATTTGGGAATAGTTGCTTTTCCAATCTTGCAGGTGATTGTTTCTTCAGTCTTGGATAGTTTCCTCACACTTATGCTGCTTAATACTCAAGGGGGGGTTTCTGCAAATCTCTGGGGTCCTTTGCAAAGCTTTCTTTTCTTCTGCTCTGTGAACTCTAGTTGCCTTGGTCTCCTGGGACTTAGAGTGCTAGCTCCTCAGCTCAGGGAGTTTCCAGGGCTCCACCAGTTTCCCCTTCCTTCACCCTGGACTGAAGCTTCTGTCTGAGTAGTGAACTAGAGAAACCACAGGTTCCTTCTACCTCGCAGGAATACTTTGTGGCTCATCGTCTTAGTCTGTTTCAGCTGCGGTAACAAAATACCACAGACTGTGTAGCTATAAACCCTGAAAATTCATTTCTCATTGTTCTGGAGGCTGGAAGCCTGAGACCAGGGACTGGTATGCTTGGATGAGATCGTTCTTCCAGGTTGAGAGCTGGCCTTTCCTGCGGAGTCCTTGTGTGACAGAAGAGAACTCTGGGGGGGGGGGGTCTCTTAAAAGTACTAATCGTGGTCATGAGGGCTCCACCTTCATGACTCAAAGGCTAGTCATTACCAAAGACTAATACCATCCCATTGAGCATTAAGATTTCAAGATGTGGACATTGAGTGGACAGACTTCCTGAGCACAGCAAACACTGTTTCATGTATTTTTCCAGATGATTTAGTTGTTTCAGGTGGGAGCATCTGCCTGGTCCCTGGTACTACAGTGTAGTGGAAGTGAAGCTCCCAGCTGTTCTGTCGAAATGAAGAAATTGAAAGGAGAAATGACTTGCTTAAAGTCACACAGCTAGTTGGTGTCAGCAAGGGCCAGGGCCCACGTGACTCACTCTGGAGACAATACATGTCTATTGGGGAGACCGATAAGTGAACCAAGAAACAGAAAAGACCACAGTACATTTTATATGACACAGGTATTCATGGTGTGAAGGAAGCAGGCCAAGGGTGAGTGGTCATAGCAGGTTTCTTGGGCAAGTGGATACTTGAGTCTAGGGGTGAAGGAAAAAGAGTTGTCATTTAGGTGAGAACGGGGTTTCAGGAACAGCAACAATGCCTGCAAAATAGGATAGGAAGCAGATTCTTTGTTCTACAAACCTAGAATTCACAGTATTATGCTGCCTTTTTTTGGGGGGGGGTTCAGGGTGGGAGACTGTATTCAGCTCCATTCCGGAATCTCTGGAGTCTGAGAAATCTCTTTCCAGCATTAGCTGTGGTGCTCAGCTGGGGAATGCTGTGCTGGGCTGCAGAGTGGACTTTACACTGAGATTTTTGGTGGTATTCTTACCTCCTAAACTTCCATATTTTTCCTGGAGGCAGATGATTTAGCTTTCAGTGATTTGAAGCATCGGCCATTAAGAAACTGTAACCATAAATCATACTTTCACCCTGATCCCTTTGAAGACATTCTGCTTCCTTGAGCCCATTGCTCTATGTGATCCTAGCAGTTCCACTGCCAACGTAAGCATCTAGAACTGCTTGGAGGTGCTCAGTTAACCTGTTGGAGCAAGATCCGAAGAAAATTGTTGGGTTAATAATCTGTACCGAGTGAATACAAATACCCCTGACCTTTGCAGTTGGTGGGGACAGACAGGGAAGCCTTTCAACAAACCAGAAGCTATTGGCTTATTCTCCAGCCTGGATTATTTCCACCTTATGGCTGTTCTGTCCCCAGTCTGGGCACCCCCCTCTGGTATCAACTGCTCTCATATATCCTGTTTCCTTAGAACCATTCATTTAAGTTCTCTTAATTCATTCATTTATTCACTCACTCAAAGAACATTTTGGACTGTATTCTGCCTTCATAAAGATTTTGATTTGGTGGGGCAGCTGGAAATTAATCAAATCGTTACTCAGATACTATAAAATTAGACTGATAAATACAGTGAAGGAGAAGAATTTGGGCCTATGAGCTACATGAGCTGCATGGAGGCTGGGAAAGGTTTCTTCTAGGAGGTGACAGTTGAGGGAGATCTCAAGTGTGAACAGATGTTGATGAAGGAGGAGGGAGAAGATGAATAGTGCTGGATGCTCAGCATACAGGAAAAACTGCAAGAGGACCAGCAGTCGAGTAGGGATCATGGGTCAAGGAAAATGCGGAGAATTCTACAGAATTCTCAGGGACCAGATAAGAATGTTTGTCTTTATTGCAAAAGCGATGGGTAATTGTTAAAGACTGAAAATTACTGGGAGGCTACATGGTCAAATTTTTGCTTCAGAAACATCTGGCTCCAGGGTGGAGACTGAATTAGAAGTGGGCATGAATAGTATAGTCAGGTAAAATATTGGCTGCCCAGTTATATTTAAATTTCAGAAACAAGTATAGAGCAAGAGAGAGGGAGGGAGGGGAATCAGGTGGAATAGGCATGAAAGATTCAGATGATGGTTCGTAGGTGATAAGGTGGTAGGAGAACCCTGGGGTAGACAACAATGTAAAACATACACACACACACATACGCAAATATATATGCACATATGCACAATTTAAAAAATTAAAAAAAAACAAGTGGAATATAATTAAAATCTCATTTGCATTTTTGTAAAAAAATAAGTTTCAGAAACAATGAGTACTTTCTTGGTATAAGTAGGTCTCAAATATTGCATGGGACATACAGTACAAAACTGTTCATTGTTTCAGTTGAAATTCAAACTTAATTGGACAACATACTTTTGTTAGATCTGGCAATCATGAGCAGGAGGCAATGTGGAGAAGTGACAACGACGGTTGAAGCATTCTTAGACTAGAAGACCAGAGCTGGAAACCGAGGGGAATGGACAAAGAAGAAATACCTTTGACTGGACCAAGTCTGGCATCCCAGGGCATCTGGACCCTTTGGATTAGCTCCTGCCCTGAAATTTTAGCTTCTTCACTCCTGCTGTATAAAGAGACATGGTTATGGGTTTGGTGAGCCCACCGTAATCTCAGTGTAGGACACGTGCCTGCCTGAACCTTCTCTGAATGACTTATGGGGCATGAGCTGGGATAGTGTGATGTGGGTAGCTTTCTAACCCTGGCCCTCCAAGGATGTAGGCTTTGCCAAGGAGCTCAGATAGGCAACACTTATTTCCAGTGCACATTACCTGTGTTATCTTGATTGAGGTTATTTGCAGTGTATCTTTAGGATTAGCACTAATATATACCAAGAGCCTGGCACATAGAAGATACTTCCTAAGTGATGCAAGCTCCTAGAAAGAAAAAAATCCCCTTGTTGCAGGAGGCTGGTTCATCTTACAGGTTCTCAATTGATGATCTTGACTCATGGCTCCTGCTTTGTCTTTGTTCAAAAACTTTGCTGATTTCCCAGGTCTTGGATAGGAACTTCATGTACTGGTGCTCACTTGCCTTTCTGCAGACATTGTCACTCCTCACCAGAACCCTGAGCTCCAAAGAAACCAGGTTATCTTGCCCTTCTTAAACAGCTTGAACTTTCCTACATTTTCCCCCCCAGAATGTCTTTGCCTGTATCTGTTCAAGCCTTATTCATCCAAAATATTTATATGGTAGTGTTAATAGAAGTATGAATGTTGTGGGGGGGAGGGGGAAGAGGAGGTGAATCCCTGGGATTACAATGATGTGAAATTTATATATAAATAAATTTAAAAAATTGTGTATGTAAAAAGAGATGGTTCTTGTGGCATGTATAATAAAAAGTGACCATAAAAAATAAGAAGTATGACCAGACAAGATAAAGCATATGTAGAAAGTAAAATAAATGCCCGTCACTGGGAAAATGACTCATGGAAATAGGATCCATATCTCATGGCTGATACAATGCATATATTAGGGCAGCTCTATATGAACTGACTTAGGAAGGTTTCTGTCTGTGAGAGTTTGCTAAATGATAAAAGAAAATTGCAGAACATCATGGGGATAGGGTCACATATATGTTTAGAATGGGATCCAATTATGACTGTTGGAAAATTGGGCTAAAATATGTTCCTTATCTTTACAATAGAGATTTCCTCTGGAAAGGAGAGTGGGATTGAAAAGGAAGTTGTTAACATGCTTTTATGGTTTTGGCTTGTTTACTAGAACTGTGTTGTTTTTGTAATTGAAATTCAATCAAAATGCATAGAAAAATGATGAGAAAATAAACTGTAGTTATGTTTCAGTTATTTGACTGGGAAGGTCTCCCTCCCCTGCAACCTGTCATTATTTTATTAAAGAACAAAATGAAAACAAAAGAAGGGGACATTGTGATTAAGTTCAACAGAGATGCTACTTCCGCCATCAAACGGCTTTTTGATTCTTCAGCTGCATGGTCTGTTTCCTTTATTTGAATCCTCCAGGCACTTTGCTGTTTGTGGCTCCAATTCCCGCCTACCTTGTAAATATTTTCTACATGTTTTCCTGCCTCTCTGGATTTAAGCAACTTGTGAATACATCTGCCATCCAAGTCAGGAGATATGCATGATGGTCCTTGTTCTGGTCATCTCCGTCAGCCTGACAGCATGGCAGATGAGCCCAAACTCTGGTGCTTGAAGAACAGCCATGTCATTCCCTCTTGCTCTGTCTTGGTCAGGAATCTGAGAGAACTGGGCCTGCTCATTCTTCTGCTCCATGTAGTGTCAGCTGGGTTACCCGATGATACTGAGCTTGGAGCTGGGCTGGAGATTAGGATTCAAGAGAACTTTCCTCATATACCTGTGAGTTGACAGGGTAGTGAGAAAGCTGGATTCAGCCTACTGCCCAAGTCCTGTCAACCTCTCTCCATGACTCCTTAAAGGTGACTCAGGGCCTCAGGAGACTAAAGGTGATCCAGGCAAAAGTTGTTCATCTTCTTAGAGGGTGGACCTGGCAGGCATAGAGTGACTGCTGCTTACTGGTCAGGCTGCCAAAGGGCTCACCCAGATTCAAGGGGGTTAGGACAGAGATGCCATGTCTTGAAAGGAGAATTTGTATAAAAGATTCGTGACCACTGTTAACCCATCCTAACTTTGCTTCATAATTGCACAGTGAATTAGAGGGCCCCAGAGCTACAATGTGTGCAGAAGCACGCTGCAGTCTAAAAATGTTCCGTACTATGCATGTCGGCGCCTATCTCAGGACTAACTCAATGGCTTACTCAAGGCAGGTACTTGTTAGATATTTGATGCTTTGAAAGCAACTCATTTACCATAGATTCCCCAAGAGGAACTCAGTGTCAGGCCTCACCTGGGGTGGAGAAATTGTAAGATGCAGATTGTACTTTAGGTTGATAGCAGTGATATACAGGTTCTGTCACCCAGTTACCATCTGTCTGACCTCACCATTTATTTGTTTGATTGTTTGACCTCACCTTTCAGAGCCTTAGTTCCCATCCTCCTGATAAGGGAATAATGTTGCCAAGTTAGCTGGGTACTAATTCGATTAAGGGACTAGTCTGGTGATTGCCCATAGTGCTTCCCTTTCTCTTTGGATGATCCCTCAGAATCATCTGGAAAGTTTCGACTTCTCACCTCTTTCTCTGCCCTGGTCACCTGCACTTCCATAAATAATTGAGAGGGGATTTGGAGCAAAGTTGCAGGCAGAAGAAGGCCCCTATTTCCTGGTATCTTCTCCCCAGAGAGCTCCCTTCCCAAGGATGTGGGCCCTGTGCAGCCATGGTGATGAAGCCCCTCTTCTCTGAGTGGAGTGTGGCCTGTTCAGATCTGTGGCTTTGCCTCTCCTAGATGTACGAGATCAAAGCTGAAGGCAGCATTGCAAAGAAGTTCAATGAGATTCTGCAGAAGCTGAGTGCACCCCTGCAGCCCCGCGTTCCCGAGCACAGCAATGGCAGGATGAAGAACCTCTCCTACCCCTTCTCCAGGGAGAAGATGTACCTGTGAGTGCTGCAACTGTGGGTGGGGGGAGCGGGAGAGGCTGGGGAGAAATCCAAACACCCCTCAGCACTTCAGTGCAAGAAGCGAGCAGAGGAAGCATGCTTTGTTGGTGAGACAGTCACTGGGCCTGCTTTCCAAGTCCTCTTCCTTAAATAGGGTGTCTGGAACAGCTCCTGGGTCTTTGTCCAGTGGCTGGTAGAGAAACATGTCATCTTGGCCATTTGCACAATGGCTCCATTGAGAACTAGGAAGCAGCCAAATGTAAACTCTGGGATTGGAAGAGTGGCCAAATACCCATCTACTTCCTTTGGGAACTCTGTTCTTCCCAGTTCCCAATGGAGGATGGTCTCAACATAATGCGATAAACCAGAGAGAAGGGGGGTGAGGCTTCTGTGTCTCTGTATTCCCAGTTGCCTGGTTGTGTGCTCATTACCCCTGGGGACCATTACCACCTTATACCCCTGCTTGGAATGAGGGCTCTCCTCAGGGATACCATCGCGGAAGCTTTGGAAGGATAGCCCTGGGGATCGACTCTGGGAGAGGTGGGAGCTGATCACTAATGCTATGTTAGGAACTTTAGCAAAAAGGAGAGACAGGAGTGATGAGAGAACAATGAGAGTGAGAGAGGGAGGAAGAGACTCAGGAGGCAGAGACGATGGAAGAGCCTTTGAAGGAACTGGCCTTCCGGGAGTGCCTTCCGGGAGTGCCTGCTGGTCACCTCTCCCTGTCTCCTGCCGCCTTTTGTCTCTGTTCTGGCAGAGACAAAAAGCCAGGGCCCAGTGTCTATCCAAAGTCATGCAGCCCAATGGGCTGAGCTGGGACTGGACTGGCATGTTGACCTCCTACTCTGCTGTCTCCTTTGCTCTCTGCTTTGTCTGTCCCCTACTTCTTGCACCCCACATGTGGGGCCACACTGGCACCCTAAATGCCTCTACTTCCTGCACCCCACATGTGGGGCCGCACTGGCATCCTAGCTGCCCCCTCCCATACATCTCCATTTAGCTGACCTCCACAGGCCATCCAAGTCCAGCTCTAAACATCTTTTGAAGAGTTTCTCTTCTTCCCAACCCAAATATGCTCTTTGGCCTGGAGTTTTTTTGGAAATAATCACTCTGCACCAGTTATCTGAAACCCCTGGGACTGGGCTGGAGGGACTTGGAGCAGGCACCTGTGTCTGTGTGTCCTGGGGCAGGTGCCTGCATCTGTCTATGTGTCCCTGCAGCATGGTTAATAGGCACAGGTGGGTTTTTTTGGGGGTAAAAGACCAGTGAGTGACATTTAGAACACAGTATTGCATTATTAGGAGTTTGGTGTCTCATTGATAGGACAACAGGGGCAGTATTAAATGAAAATCCAAAAAACAGTTAAATACCTAAAACCCTGAAACTCTACATTCTTTGTGATCTTTTTCACACCATTGTCCATGCACAGGAACCCTTTTTATACACTTTCACTTAAAAAGCTTGTTGCAGAAATACTTTTTCTACCAGTGTAGAACAGTTTTCGCTTGTGAAATTTTCATAATTAGAGTTTTCATTGATTGCATAGCTATCATATGGATGGTGGAGTTGCCTCTTAGTTCCATAACATTTATCATTAGCAACTTTGCAACGAGTTTTTATTTATAGAATTTTTTCCAGCTGCCTTTATTTTTCCTGTGCTGTATTTCTATTAATTTTCAGAACCATTGGATAAAAAGCACATAAACACTGCTAGATTATTGCGTGTGTGCGCTTCATGTATCCTGGTGGTGGTGGTGGTGCCCAAGGCTTGCCTTCTTGGGTGACAGTGTTCTCAAGACAAGTAGTGAAATGACTCAGCCTTCTCTTTCCCTGGTGTCTGCAGGTACAACATCCAGGATAAGGACACCTTCTTTGATAATGCCACCCGGAGCCGCATTGTAAGTGACAGGTTAACCAGGGGCTATGGGCTCGAGAAGGGGTGGGAAGCCTAAATGCTTACTTGGACAAGGCATTCTCCCTCCGGCTACTTTCCATATGTCGTATCTCTTGCTTAGAATTGCCTCAAAACCAGGGGTGTACCCAGAAACTTCCCAGCCTCATCTCAGCAGTCAAAAACAAAACAAAAACAAAAAACCAGCAACTGCCCCAACTTACTGATTGTAGGCAAATCTCCCCTGAAGCCCTTCTTGGAATGATAGAGAAAGGAAGTTCAGGGTGGTGGGGATTTCAGTCAGGTGACCCCCTTAACGTATAGTTGAACAAACTGAGTTTCTGAGAAGCTGTGGGTGGAACCAAATTTACACAGATGATTAGTGTCTGAGCATGGGCACATTGAGGGGCCCTTGTGTTTTCCCACACATTTCTGTTCTTTCACCCCCATGGCAACCACATGCATTTATATTCTAGCAAGTGCCTGCCTTAACCAGTTTGTCTAGGAGCCAAATCATCAACTTGTTTAATAGAAAACCCACATTTACAACTGTAGCTGTTCTTCACTTTTTTGCTGTCCGATGTCAAGTTTCTGAATTTTGTGGGGTTCCTGGTACTAAGGAAAATCTAATTACAGCTTGTGCCCTGGCAGCTGCAGACATTTCCATTCAGGTCCTTTCATGCTCATCCCTCCCAGAGACCTTTTGACCAATGGACAGAGGAGAGAAGGGGCCCTAGGATGCTGGACACTTACTCATGCCACAGTGGAAGCATGGCAGCTTGTTCCTGCTGGTCCCAGGAGGGAGTTAAAAGTCTCTACAGGGTATGGGAGTGAGATAATGTAGAGAAATTCCAAGTCAGCAGAGTGACAGGAGAGGATAGGAAGGGACTAGTGACTGGAAGGAGCTGCAGACTGTTTGCAAGGCTCTGCGCTTGCAGGCCTCTTAGTGGGGTATTTGGGGGGAAGGCTCACAGTGGGCATGGATGCTTTAATCATCCTATCGAAAAGAGCACAGACGTCTTATGTTCTTGGTTGATGCTGTTACAAGCCATTTATATCTCCCTGTGGTTTGGGTCTCACATCTGTGAGGGAGTTATAGGGTGTTGTGGAGATTACCCGATAATTGCAAAGTGCTTGTAAAATAATACAATGCCATATAAATGCTGTTCCTAATTATTATTGCTGTTGAATTACTGTACTGGATTATAAGCGAATTAAACATTCTTGGACCCCTTTCTGCTGGAAGTTATTTATTTACCACTCCCTCTAGCTCTGTGACTGGAATAAGGGAGTGTGAGTGGTGATGGAATAACACATCTTCTCTCATTCATCTCTCTTTCTGGAAGCTTCTTCCTTCCCCTCCTGACATTTCCCAGTCTGTTCCACACCATGAGATGGAAGGAGCCCTGGGTTTTGTTCAGGGGTCCACTCTGCTTTAGATTTTTATCTGAAGGTCTTGCCCATAGTTGTGAATGCCTTTCCTATGAGCCACCCAGCTGTTCCAGGTCAACTTCCTTGATGGGGATCTCTTCTTAGATGTCCACATGAGAGCATAAATGGACCCAGCATGTTCACACTGGCCCACCCATGTCCTGGCAACCTCTGCAGGGGGGGTGTTCTCACTTTCCCAGCAACTCATTTCTCATGTGAGAGATGGCCTCCCTGGCAAACCATAGAGGGCAGGGTTTGTTGGCTTGTTTGGGATGTAGTGGTTTTTGAGCAGGCTGGGTGCCCAGGAAGTATTCTGATAAGTTCATTCTCCAGGAGGTACTTGATATTCCCTGACTAGGGGTAGGAGGCAAGGTGAGGAACAGGGAAAATAGAGCAGTGAGTGCCAATGGCCAGTGTATTGGTGGCCCTTTTCAAGTATCTGGAGTGCATGGTTCTGCAAGATAACTTTACTCCAGAGCAAGAACTGGAATTGAGAGCAAGCTGTGCAGCCTGTCTGCTCCAAGCCAGAAATGGAACATGGCTCCTTTGCCACCACATCCTGTGCTCTTTCCAGGGTGGCACTAATAAGAACTGGTAGGGAGCACAACTGTCTCTTCCCCTTGAGAGGCAGATACCCATTTTCCAGCTCCAATCCAGGTACTTCTTCCCTTGTCCTCCAGGGGGTGATATGTATACGGGCTCCCTGGCATTTCCCACACCTCCTATAACTGTAGTCAATTTATGGCCTTGATTTTTTTCAGAGTGGGGCAAAGGGTGGGTGGTATGTATGAGAGGGGGACAGATTCTTTGTTTCCTCAAAGCACTCAAGTCTGAGTGAGGTTGACACATAGTCCATGAGTGTGGCACATGCTTGGTGGCCCCTTCCCTGAGAATGAGTTTAGCCACCTCCTCCACTGCCACCCTCAGAGTGGTGATGCCCCCCCAGGGTGGTGACGCACGTGGTCAAGGCAGTCACAGCCCTGCTGTCGTCTGTTTTAGGTGCACGAGATCCTGAAGCGCACGGGCTGTTCTCGAGCCAACAACACGATGGGTAAGGAGTCACCCCCACCCGTGGGCCGAGTGCTGATGGGGTGCCAAGGGACCAGAGCTCTTCTTTCAACAGCTCGCTTGGTGGGCAACAACAAGGAACAAAATACACGAGCACCCCACATGGAGGGGCAGGCGGGGCTGCTTTCACTTAGTCTGGGAAAGCCTGCTTGCCCTCCAGAAGCAGGGGGCGCCCCATTTCTTGGTGGGCCTGGGACTGCTTCCAGGCAGCTCTAACTTCTCCCAGACCATCCCAACTGGCTTGTCTGTGCTCTTTACCTGTGCCACCTACACCTTTCACTTCATCCTGCTAATGAGTTGCTTCTCTTTACTATCTCCAAGAGTTTTTAACACTCATCCTCAAACATGACAGGTTTTTAATTTAATTTATTATTTATTTGTTTGTTTGTTTGTTTATTTATTTATTTATTTTTAATAAGGGAGGCATCTTAGAGGTCCTTTAGGTCAACTCCTTCTATGGAAGAAATGATCCCTGAGAAGGTCTGGATGTGTCCAAGGCCGCCCATTGGGATGAATGTGCCTCTCGTTCGGCTCCTTATCTGGCTGAGTGGGTTTGTTTAAAACAGGAGGGTGTTTTTCTTTGAAGTAGAATCCTTGGCATTCAGACTCTTGTGGTCTCAGGAAGGCAGTCAGGATGCTGAGATACTATGCAGGCAACACAAGATGGCTAAGGTCAAAATGGGAGCTCATACATACAAACACCATCCATTCTACACAATCACCCCTTCCAAAGGTGCTACCAGCTCTCCCAGTGACCTTGGAAATATTTGTGAGAACTGGCTTCAGAGCACACACTGAGGGGGAGATCCTTGGCTTCTGAGGCAGCTTGGTGTTGAAGAATCCAGTCACTGGGAGGCAAGTCTAGTGAAGAAAGAACACAGGTGTTCATGCTGAGAAGGAACAATGATGATGGTAGTAATAGCCAGTACCTGAGAGCTTCTGACCTGCTGGTAATGAGGGAGCCATGCTGAAGGGAGAAGCAGAACAGGTCTGCATGGTGATAGTGTTTTTTAGTGTAGAAACTTTGAAGGGAAGATTAGTGACTGCTTTGATGGAGTCCTCTTGCTACAAAATTCCAAACAACCTTCTAAGTTCTAACTTAGAACAACCTTCTAAATTTTCCGCATGATGTTACTTGTTTAGAGCGTGGTGCTGACAAGTCAAGGACATGAATGAGATAATTAACCCATCTCAATTCCATGGGAAGATCTGAAGTCCTCACTCAGTGGGTGACTTAGATAATATGGACACCCCCTTAAATCAAGGAATCCTAGCATGTATCTTGTATTTTCCCTCAGCCTCCATAAAAGTTCTTTAATTTTCCTTTACTACTTGAATACTTCACCCTTCCAGTCAATAAATCTGCCTTTCATCCTCTCACACCCTCCCTAGTTTAACCAAAACTGCTCCTTCAGACTTCTTACTTTCCACATTTCGTGGGCTTTTTCTCGGCCATCTTCCTTCACTTCCTCCATTCTTCCAGACTCCAGCTTCTGAGAATTGGTGGATCATGCTTTGGTTCCTCATGAATCATGCTTTGTTTAGGTCTCCTTTCTTCTCCCATGTTTTAGATGTTGTCCTACTTTCTTTAACCTCCCTTTTCTCTATCCAAACAACCATCTCTCACCAGCATCTCCTGGATGGTAACCTCCTCTGAGAAGTTCACCAGAACCTTAAATTCAATATATCAGCACACCTGCTTCTCCTGCCCATTCCCTTCTCTTCTTGTTGATTGACTGTCTCCTCTGTTCTCCACTGTTGCTCACATTGTTCCTATTGCCTGAATACCCTACCTACTTCCTCCTCCCAGTCTCATTGGTCCCCACCCCCAGGCCAAGCAACACTCTCCTACATCTTCTCCCTCCATGTCTTCTCAGAACCCCCATTGAATTCAGTCTCTTTCCTGATTATCTATTGTCCATGTCTTAACCTCTCAAGACAGACCTTGAGAAGGGTCTGAATCATCCTTGTAGCCCCATCAAACCTCTTTGTGTTGCACATTCTATTTACTCAGTTTGGTTCAATGGATTAATCAAACATGCCAGGACTTACTAGTCCCAGGACAGCTGCTGGTGAGTACTGAATACTTGTGTTCATGACAAATGGCAACTTCTTTGCTTTCATGTGAAATGGGAACAGTAATATCTACCTTGCAGACTCTTTGTAAAGGTCAGACAGGAAGTTGTATGGTTTATAAACTCAAAAGTCCTTAAAAACTAATATTTATTTTGAGGGGCTGTCTCCAGTTTATTGAAACACCTATAGAGAGACTCTCTGTTTTAATAATGAGTTCTTTTTTTCCTCTAAGGGGCTGAGGTTTTTGATGATGTTTTGAAGTAAATATTTTAAGACTTTTGTTTTTTGTAAGGATTTGAATAGTTTAAAAAATGTTCTTTTTTGGCGTTCAGAACACATTGAAAGCCTGCTCTGTGTCAAATGATATTATAGATACTGAGAGATGCTAGGATGATTTTTGACCTAATGTCTACCCTTGAGGGACTCTTAGTTGAGCCATGCAGACAGACATGCAGACAGATAATTATGAGTTGATCTGGTAGGTGCCATAGTGGAGACATGTATAGAATACAAAAGGAACCAGAGGAAGAAGCGGTTGGCTTCTGTGGGTGTGTCCATGTGTCAGCATGAATGAGCTAATGTTCATTTCATAGCTTCTGGGAAAGTGGGCATGTCAGTAGTTATCTCCAATTACAGATGGGAATAAAGAAGATAAATGACTTGTCCACAGTCACATACTGAGGCTTTGTCAGAACTGGCACTAGAACTTGGGTTCTTTTGCTCCAGTTCTATTGCCACTGCCTTCAGGATGTTGTAAGCTAGGAATGGTGCTGGGTTGAGCTTTTTAAGTCTGTCAGCTCCACAGTAGTTGCTGCTGATCTACCAGCTTTGTAATGAGGAACATAATAATTGAAATTCTCTGCTTCTTAGTTGAGGAGAACCCCAAAAACCAATTTTCATGTTGCTTCTAGGAATATCTTGTATTCTCTGAACTCTTTTGGTCAAACTGCCCATCTTACTTAAGAGATCAGCAAGCATAAAGTCTATAATACCACATTACCATCTCAGTGTAATATCAAGCTTTGAGGCAGGGGTAAATTGTGATTTTATTGCCCTTCTCTTTGGTTTTATAGAGAAGCATATATGGCTATGTTGACTTAGATTCCTCTAAAGAACTTTTGTCTCGTAAGAGAAAATGGGAGAACAGGATTGTGTTTAGAATTATTTTCCAAGGTATTTTGATCTTTCTTCTTTAGAAAAAGTAGTCAAATGGTCTCCCTTTCTTGAGCAACTTACAAAGCTTTATTTCCTTTCTCATTGTACCCAGTTGTAACAGAAATTAGATGAAAAGGATAGTAATATTAGAAGATAGAAAAGATACCAGAGAAAATAATTCTGACATTCTCCTGTAGGAGTTAGATTGAACCTACTTTTACTCTTTCAAGAAAATACCAATTCAAGAAATTTCTGAATGCCAACTTTCATAAAACATTAAACTAAATTTCTGAGGTGGATTGCAAGAAAGACAATAAAGCAACATAATATAAATATTGAATTAAAAATATAAGAACCAGGAAAAACCCAAATTAAAGTGAAATGTCAAAACTAGGAGAAAAAAATCATAATGCAAATATCCAAACTAGAAAATCCTCCAATTTCTGCACTTGGGCTGCAAATTTAATCTTGAGCCAGAGTGAGAGGAGAATATGATCAGTGGTTTTAGCTCTTGATGTCTTCAGCAATAGCTTTTTGTATACAAAATTTTCTAAATCTGTCATATAATTCCCTGCTTTTTATATAGACTGCACCAACGTATGTTCTCTCTGTAAGTGCATGTGTAAACTTTTCTGACTGATTCAGGAGCATCAGTAAAAGCATGAAGTTTTTGCCGGGCACAGTGGCACATGCTTGTAAGCGACAGCTTATGGGGTTGTGGTGGGGTCTGGGGATCGCAGTTCAAGTCCGGCCACACAACAAGACCTAATCCCCCAAAAATAGCTGGGCATGGTGGCATGCGCCTATAATTCTAGCTACTTGGGAAGCGGAGGCTGGGGATTGTTGAGTCCGTGGTACCATGGGCAACGTGAGCCCACTGTTCCACGGGCAAAAATAGTGAGACCTAGTCTCAAAAAAAACCAACCAAACAAAAAAAAAAACATGCAGTTTTTTATGGTTCATCAAGGATTATCAAGTATTATTAGATTCATTAGTCCTATTCTCTTTGGTTGCTTGAACCTTTGATGCTAATGACTTCCTTCCCTATTTCAATCTTGCTTTGCTGTTTAGGAAACAACAAAAAGAGTGCATTGGAATTTTGGGTAAAGATAGAATGAAATGTTTTGAAGAAGGGCCAGAAGGATTCTGAATTAGGGTACAGAATTGATGAGCGCTAGGTGCCTTTTCTTTCTTCTGGGGTCTCAGTTGTGAGAGTTAAGATAAATAGACATGAGATTGCTACACAAGTAAGGTACTGCTGTCAGCAAAACAATAACCACCCCTTGCACTTGTGTAGTGTGTATGCTTCCTGAAGCACTTTTACACTTATTACTTAATTTGAGCCTTAAACTACCATGCAAACCGGGTTCAACAGATGCTAATTAATTTCACAACAGATGAAATGCCTGGCCCAGGGTTTGGAACCAGATTTAGAAGTTAACTTCCTACTCTTCTTAGTGCTCTTTAATCAATGAGTAAATAGCTGAGGTTAATTGGAAAGATTCCTAGGAAAGGTGGGAGCTGAGGCTTACCTTGGGTAATATTCCTTCAGTTCAGAAGACAGTTATTGAGCTATTTACTATGGATCGTTTATATTCTAAATTCAGAGAGTAGAGTGGTGGATCCATCAGATACAGCAGATGCAGATCCTTGCCCTCATGAGGCTTACATATGAGGTGATATTGGAGAAGAGGAATAAACCACATGGCTGTCCCTCAAGAGGGATTCATGCCAGGAAAGCAAATAATACCAAAACCACAATAGAAGCCGCTCTGGAGAATCAAGGGAGATTCTGGCAGAAACACAAAATGCACTCACCTTGGGATAATTCAGGGCAAGACTGTTTACAGAGAGATTTGCACAGGTGTGAACAGGGCATTGGGGAATGGAATGCAGGGATGGTGTGGAAACTGGGATCAGCTATAGACCCAGGAGATGAGAGACAGGTTGCTGGAACCTGGTGGGAAGGAGCTGGATGGTAGAGGCAGCACTGAGAGGGCAGTGCCTTTCCGGGGAGTAGACCAGGGTCTGTGCACTGTCCTGCTGCTCTCAGGTCTGCTGAACCCCTAGAAGTCAGACAGAATGCCAGCCACTTGTGTCAGGTAGACAAAGGAGACATTGAACCTAGAAGGGGCAACAGGAAGAGCGCCCACCCAGCAAGACTGGAGAAGCAGAGCCCAGGCATCTCTCTAACACTGGAACACAAGGACAAAAAGGAGGACCTGCAGTGTTCTCAACCTTTCCTTCTAGTGCCAGTATTTCCTAGACTATGATTTGAAGGAGCAACTGGGCTTCTTTTCAAAGGAGACAATTCAGCCCTGACAGAAGACTGATTTCCTGTCCATTCACCAGGAGTAGATCTCTTTTTTCTTTTTCTAATTTTTTCCCCTTAAACAAAGTGGGCTGGGAGGAGAGACTTGGGGCCAAAATGAGCATAAGAAGTCAAAGGCTGGGGAGCTGGCCTTGTCAGGCAAGGAAAGACTGGCATTTGGTCAGTCTGACATTAACGTCTTGGTTTCTCTCATAACCTCCAAAAGAGAAGGCTCAGTCTTTCCATCTGACTACCCCTGACAGTGAGGGGTAAGGACTCCTACATATGGTGTTCAGAGATTGTTTCGGGAGCTGAGGTGCTCTAGAGTGGTGAGCTGGAGTGCTAGCACCTGAGGGGTCACAGACCCAGCCCATCTGCAATACTTCTAGTCCAGCACAATGTGAGGTTAACAGCCAGGACTCCGCAAGTTTACAGCAACAGGGAGCACCTGGAAAGTGCACTTTCCCTAAGAAGCAACCCCAGCTTACTTGACCCTATCTGGGCAGAACAGACACCTTTCCTCATCCTTCGTATGGAAGTTATTGTTGCCTTTTCATGGACAGAAAATTGCAGATTGATGGAGTTACATTTTCATAGACATTTTGGTGTCAGAGCATTTAAACAAATGTATGCTTTGGGCATTTCCCCTCCCCACTTGAGAGACGATGTCTTAATTATTTTGACCAAAGCCAGACCATGTTGTGTGTTGTAAACATCTGGTTTATCATTCATCCAGCTGAACTGGTTTATATTTTGTTAGAAGAAAAGGCTTGGGATTAAAGGCATTTAAGTAATTAAGCACACGTCAAGACGATTTGGTGATGGGTAAATATAGTCTCTGTTAAATGCACTGTCTGGAGGCTCTGGTTTAGATTTACATCCGACTGGAGTACAGGGATGAAAGCAGGATGCTGGGTGGACTGGGCCCTGTTTTGGGGGGGAATCAAAACCAAATGGGTTTTCAGGAGTTCAGCACCATTCCTCTAAGTACCTGTCCCGGTGGATGAAAGTTTCCTTTGACTTTGGCCTGGAGGGGATAGAGCTGTAGTCCCTTTCACTCCCAGGCACTGGAAGATTTAACGAGACTCTCTCTGGGAGGCAGACCTTAAGCTGTGTTTTGGTGGCGCCAAAACCAGAGATGTCTTGGAAGCTAATTGCTGGGCCTCAGGTTTTGTCTCGCGAGCATATGTCTTCAGGTACCAGACCTGGGGCCTGCGCCCATCCTGCTGTCTCCTTGGCCCCCACCCTGTGGTGGCTGAAGGTACTGAAAGGGTGTGCTGGGCCTGCTGGGGCAGACTGTGTCACTGTGACAGTGCTGAGCAGAGAGGAAGCTCAGCCTTCTCCTCAGGGATTATAGTTCTGAACAACAGGTACCAATTCCCCGCTGCAGTGAGACTTTGGGGATTAGCAGGTCCTAGGCCAGCATTGCTTTACAGTGAGAGGCTGCTTCTTGCAGGGAGGGGAGGGAATGCAAAGGGTCCTCGGTGCCTTCTCCTCCTCTTTGGCCTTTCTGCTTGGGAGTAGGAGGATAAAAGCTTGAGTCTCTCTCTCCCTGGTCCAGAGCAGAGGAGGGACTGTAGACATGGTCCTGAAGAAGAAAACTTTGCAGTCATAGCAGATGGATGGAGCACGATGGAACCAATTAGCCTGCTTTTGCTGAAAAGAAAGGAAAAAATTCAGAATTTCAATTTTCAAAGCAGAGACTCTTTTTAAAAAAGCGTTTGATTATTTTCTTCTTCTTTCAGACTGATTTCCATGCTTGTTTGGGGGGTAGAGTCTTGGTTTCAGAAGTCTGTGGGTGACTGGAGAGGCCAAAGCAATTCCCATTCTTGAGTGAAGCTATAGATGCATAGTTACTTTTCAGTTTGCCTCCCTCACCCCTCCTTCCCTCTTTCTTTCATGTTCTCTCCCCTCCCTCCACCCATCAGCTACTGATGGGCATATGTCCTATGATACCATCTAAAAAAGAGGCGGTACGTTGCCTTTGGGGACAGAGACACAGTCCATGAAAGCTTTGGGTGTGCAGGTTAGCTGGTTTAGGGCAATTTCATTGTGAGGACCCGAGTCCTGTTGGTTTAAAGGCAAAGATCTATTTGTTAGATATCCTCTCTTGGCACTGATTGAGTTGAAAGCATCTTCACCAGCAGAGCTTGTCTAAGAAATTGAGGCAATGAGGAAGGTGGGTGCCTAGGATAAGTGGGGAGAGACATGAGGAGAGCTGGTCATTTTGTAACCACTCGACCTGTGTACCCAGCAGTGAACTAGGTGATATGAGCGACACAGTAAGAAGTGGGAGGTCTTAGACCTCAGAGACTTTGTAGGACTTTGGGGACACACAGCAGTGAGAACAAATAAGGTCCTAGCTCTCCGAGGCTATGTTGGGTGAAGGGAGCTTCCCATGAGGTGGGGGTCTGGCATGCAGCTGCCCACCTCCAATGACTGAGATCTTTCTATGGGTCTGGTCATGGGATGTGGGAGTACAACGGGTTGTCAGCCCAGTGCTTCTGGACCCACACTGAATGGCTGTGCAAAGCAGAGCCCAAAATTGACAGAAAAGTTTAACACCCATTTAAGTTTTTACAGGCAGTGTGGGGACTGTTTTTCAGGGTACCTACTGCTGCTGAGGCAACCATGGGGAGTGAGTGCAGGGAAGGGGTGGGGTGTGCCCTGGGTGTGGTGTGGAGGGAGCCCGACCCACCTGCGAAGCTTCAGCCTCTATCCATGTGGACAACCTTCTATAGCTTTGAACTCCTCCCATCCCCTCCGGACTTGGGGTTCCTCCCCTTGATGATTGTAGGGTGGCTTCACATTGCTGTGGTTATGGCTCTTGAACTGATTAATGATGCTCAGAGTGAAATTGTAGTCTTGTGAGTAAGACAAATCTGCAGCTCATTCAACCTCCTGGGCACCCATCCCGCTCTGCTCTCTCTTTTTTACCCAGTCTCAGCTCCCTCCACCCCCAAAGTTATTTCTGATGTTTCATGCTCTCACCAAGGAGGAAATGTAAAATCAGAAATGGACCGACCTTTGGTGATGCCGCAGCCCAAAGCACTCAGCTGTCAGTTCATTGGAAGAGCAACCTCTTTCACAGAGTACCCCCAGGCCCCAACCCTGCAGTCTCCCAGGAGCCCCGGCACCCTTGTGGAGCCTGTGGATGCTCTTCCTGGTATCCTCCATCCTAAGCCTTGCAAACAGGCAAAGTCTGAGTCAGAGGAGGCTGATGGGGAGAGGCTATTTCATAACTTCTGTGGTCTACGAGCACGTGGGTGGGGTGTTGAGTGGGAACAGGCAGTGGGAAACTATGAAATTTCATGAGTAGGTGTTGTCTAGGTTGTCATCTGACCTTCTCACTTATCCAGAGCTCTGGAACTGCAGATTACTAGTGTTTGGGCCTCATATGTGCTTCCCTCCAATACCAATTTTCTCATATCGCTGCTGTCTTCTCTGGAAAAGATGGTTCAGGGCAGGGAGTGTGTTTGAGACCAGGGAAAGCACCTGTACCTCCCCCTGCTTCTGCAGGATGAAATGTGCATTTTCACCTGGTAGGATCTCAAGAGGACTATTGGGTAATACAGAGCCCCTCTGGCCCTGGAGCCGGTGGTCCTGGATAGACGGACCCTCCATCAGACTGAATATATAGATCACATTGTGGTCTCTGAACAAAACTGTCAATGAAACAAAAAATAAATGTTATTAGGTATCTGAGCAGGAGGTCCACTACTTGACACTGATTGAGTTGAAAATGTCTTCACCAGCAGAGCTTGCCTAAAAAATTGGAGCAGTGAGGAAAAGGGGTGCCCAGGATAAGTGGGCAGAGACACTGAGGGTCATGGACTTACAGGGACAGAGTCTTCATTTCACACTTGTTTACTAATGCTTTTGGGATTAGAAAATGAAACTTTCAACCTTTTTGTTCTCAGGATCCTTTTATACTTTTGAACATGTTTGAAAACTGCCAAAGGTGCTCGTTTACATGGCTTATATTGATCAGCACAATTGAATTAGTAGTTAAAAGTACAGAGATTATCAGCACTCCGATCAGTAACAGACAGTAATAAGCACTTATAACTGTGCAGGAACAAGAAAGAGACAGACATGAGTCCAGAGCAAGTGCTGTGGGCCATTCTGACATACACTTGACTGACCACAATTGCTGTCACCCATATAGTCTTTTGGGTTAGTGGTGGCAGAGGGTGAGGGAAAGGGGGAGGGGAAGGAAAGGGGGAAGGGTGTGGAGAGAGAAGGAAAGGGGGAGTGTGAAGACAGGTAGAGGAGGGTGAGGAGGAGGAGGAAGAGGAGGAGGAGGAGGGTTGTTGAACTGGAGCAATTTGAATGTTTGAGGACAGGAGGAATGTGATGTTTGAATGAACAGATTTGTTATCCAGATATATATAACTCTGTATTTGGAAAATGAAAGAAATAACTGTTCTTGGACTAAGAACTAAATCTTTAAAAAACTTGCTGACTGGAGGTTAGAGAGGAGAATGCCATGAATCTCACTGGAGAGATGGGTGAGAGTTTAATATTTATCAAAGATGGAAGTTAAATGCACAAAATGCCCTTGAGTTACTATTTTCATCTTCCTTTCTTCCGCAGGTATTAACTCTCTGATAGCAAACAATATCTATGAGGCCGCCTACCCTCTTCATGATGTAAGTACCTCTCTGGTGGCTTGCTCCTTTTGGTCTTCCAGTAGTTGAAAGCCATGGCCTATGCATCATGGCTAGATGGGAGGCAGGGTGGAAGGGAAGCTTGATTCTGAACTGCCAACCAACAGTAATCCCTGGTCTGATTTTTACCAATTGTCTTGAACTGTCTCTTCAGTTATTTCCCTAATGACAAAAGGCACTGGTTTTATTTGCGCTTCCCCTTTATGACCTACCTTGGTTTAGATGAAAGTGTGCTAAGGCAGACATGGCATGCAAGTGGTTAAAGAGGGGGAACTGATGCAAGTAATGGAGGGTACTGGGAAGAGTCAAAGACCTGCATGACACAGACCCTCAGCTCTCAGGCTTTTGAGTGACTAAGTCCCATCTAGTATGTGAGAATGTGGTGGGCATGGAACTCCTCACCTTAATGTGCAAGTACATATTGCCAGATCTTTTAAAAAGTTTTTTTTTTTTTTGAGCATTTTTGAAGTCAGTGTTACAAAATTTCTTAGACTACTGCTTGAAGTAAAGAAAGCAGAGACAATAATTAAAGTTTCCCTGGGCTGGGAGTGATGGTATAAGTATCCCACAATGCATTGCACTGACTTTGGTCTAGATAGTTATTGAAACTCTTGACTAGCCCATGAGCTAGTGTCCTTATGCTCCCACTCATCATTGACTGGTCACTTCTTTAGCATCTGGCTCCCAGTCATGCTAAAATGGGGCTCTGAGGTGGGGGTTCCTCAGTACCCACAGGAATCTCTCAGATGACAGTTTTCTCCTTGCCGCCATCCTTGCTGGGGGCATATACGAGGGCCCGTCTGCAGGGGTTCTGTGGGGACAGCACTGCAGGTCACAGGCAGGGTCTGTTGTAATTTTGTGGCACACTAGCCCAGTTTCAGGCACAGCTCTGACCTTGTATTTGCTATGAGAAGGCACAGGCTGAGCTCTGATGCTTATGAGGGATGCATTTTGGGGTGACATACTGTCCACTAGAAATGTTGTGAAAGTTAATGACTAAGAAGGGGAACATTAGCTCCTTTCCATATCATACTTGACCTTCCTTAAATGGGTGTGAAAGGAGAGGATGTTAGAAAAGAATAAGAAACCCCTTTTTCTGATTTTGAGACTCCCCTTGGCTTTATCCAGCATTCCTCTCTCTCCTGCAGGGTGAATATGACAGTCCGGGTGATGACATGAATGACAGAAAGGTAAGCCAGCCTCTCCCTGACCTGAAGACCATGCTGGGATGGTGCTTGGGGAAGGGTTCCTAAATATTCTCTTTTCCTGGGGCATGGTGATACTGACCTTCCTGAAAAATATCCACTAGGCCCATACAAAAGCCAGGGGACCCCCACTGAGAAACACCCAGAGTCCAATTCCTGAATTGATAGATGGAGAAGCTGAGCTCCCAAAAGACTGAACCACGTGCCCAGGACAACATGGCCATGGTCACCAGAGCTGGCCAGAGGACCCCTCACACTTTCCAATCCAGAGTCACTGCTATATTTGTGCTAGTCTTCATGCTGTCAGACACATCTCTTGGCCATCTTCAAGTTATTCTCCTAGCCTCTTAGGCAGACACACGGTGTATAGACAGTCCCAGACAGCAAATCTGGGAATGGGAGCTGTGCATTGTGGGCAGCCAGGGATTAGAAGTGATAGGCTGGGGAAGGATCCCCTTGAGAAGACCCTTGCTGTGCTGGGCACAGCTAGTCACTGTAAAGCTCCTAATTAGTTCACCACCTCCATGCCACCTCTGTCTCTGGAAATGGGGATGCTGCCCTCCCTGCCATGGTGTGGCGCTGTGAGGATCACCCAGCCTCTGCAGTGGGGACTGCCCCACCTGGGTCTCCTTTGTGCCAGCCTCCCTCTCAGTGAACCCCCGGGCGCCCGACTTCAGCAACTCTGGTGAGCAGTGGAGGTTGGGCAAGGGAGGGAGGGGTAAGGAATTGTAGCCCAAGACGTCTCCCTCTCCCCAATCTGTTGTCTGGAAAATCAGTCATCCCCCAAGTTGCCTTTTGAGCAGCCTTCTTTTTATCCTGCCTATTAGTCCCTGTTATGAAGTGTTAAGTATTAAAAACATAAAAGGTCTTTTCCAGAAATACTGCTGTGATTGCTTACACATGTCCCCTCTCTGCCGGACCAGGGAATCTGCTGTAGTATTTCGATGCCTTAACCTCATCTGTTTTCTATCTGATGCTAATAGTCTCGGTGTTTAATTTCCTGAAAAGTCCCGGATCAGATTTAAAGGCAAAGGAGGAAGCATTTCTCCCCACATCTCACCTCTCTCACCCCAACCCTTTTCTATCCTTGCACACTCATTTCACATTCCTCCACTTTAAGGAGTCATTGCCATCCATGGCCCACCTAAGAAACCTCCTGCTGGGTGGGTGGCAAACTCAGCCTCTCAAGGTGGAGCACTTTACAAGAACATTCCAGAGACCAGGAACACACAGTAATTCATGGGAAAATCAACCAACCCTCCGTTATCTGCGCAGAGGCAGAGACAAGCAAATTGCAGATGGTCCAGATATCTGTGTATTTACCTTTGGAACAATATTATAAAAAAAGAAATCATCAACAACAGTGAGAACAATAAATAAGGTTTTTCTTTCAACTAGTGAAAGCATCCCCAGTCTACACCCCAGTTGAGAGAATGGGCTGAGTCTAGGAGGCAGAGAGAGGCCAGTCAGGATGGAGCCACTCTTGTGGGTAGTCCCCAAAGTTAATGTCCAATTGGAAGGATGCTTATTGAAGGTAGACCAGTGTTTTTGAAAAGTGTCTTTGAGACCCTTTTATTCGGTAGCTTTTCCTTGGGTTTGCCAGTCAGCCCTGGCATCCTTATCTTCCTCTGCCTGGGCTGTGGTTGGGGAAATAAATGAGCCTGTGAAAGCAGATCAGAGAAATCATGGGTGGCAGTGAAAGCTTCTTCTGTCCTTTTGCATTGGGCACCTGACATCCAGCAAGGTGAGCAAACTGGTTCCCGTGTCTGAAAGTGTTTACATCAGGACTGATGCCTGGGGACCCATGGCAGCCAGGGCTCTGCAGCCACAGCTTTTCTTATCCCGTGCAGGTGTTGTCACTGTGGCGCTGGGCTCACTTCTAGAATTTCAGACATTTATAGCTGGGAGGGCCCTAAAGGGTACACTAGAGAGTCCACATTTCTGAATGTATGTACCACTCATTCATTTTTACATTATGCCAGCCTAATGTTCTTCAAGAGGGCCGCAGGAGAGGGTTTTGGATGGTTTATGGGGCATGCGGTGGTCCCAAAGCTGCATGGTAGGGTGGTCTCTCTGCAGGCCTTCAGAGATGGTATGTCAGCAGAATTGCCCATCCCACCAGCACCCGGATGTTCTCCTTCACTCTTCCCTATCGTGTGTGACTGATCTCTTGGCCTCCCTGAGGCCCAGGCTCCTCTGGGGCAGATCTCCTGCAAGCCCAGAGCCCCCTGAGAATGCCTCTCCTTCCCCTCCAACCTGCCTAGTGCAGCCCTGATGACTCAGCCCCAGTCTGGGCCTGGAAGTTGCTCTCCTTTCCTGGGGAGCATAATTGTGGAGAGGCACCCTCCCTCTGGAGAACAGGGCTTTCCTGCCTTTCTAGTAGCTCAGGCAGCCACCTGAGTGTGGATGGGAACCTCTTGGTTCCCACACTTGCCCAACCTGCTGGGTCTCAAACATCCGGGAACCTGGCTGTGATCCTTTATGGTGCCGCCTGAGTTGCTGGCCCCCTGGACTTTTCAGCCCACCAGAGCTTCACCCAAGGTACAATATCAGAGTGTGATTTCCTTTTTAACCCTTTCTTAGACTCTATAGCTTCTGAAGATTATTCTTTTCCCTAGTGGGCTGTCAGAGAGTGAAGAGGGGTGGAGAGGGGCAGGCTGGTTGGGCTGACCTGCTTCCGGACAAGACATGCATTTTCTTCTTGGTTTCACCTGGACATTCCCCTGCCTACCCTGTGTGCCTCCTGTTTCTATTAGTGAAGAAGCCCTAGATGGTCAAAGTGATTTGTCAACAGTCGAGAGAGGTCATTGCAGGACGACTGCTATCCAGGCCACCCTTTGTCTTGAATATTCTTAGTCGGCCACCACTGGGTCTTTTTGCCTCAGGATCAGCTGCTCTGAGGAACCTGGGCCTCAGAGACAGTCTGAGTCCAGATACACGTCCTCTTCTGACCTTGTGGAGATTTTCACAACACTTTTCCTTTATGGTCTCTGATCTGTCAGATGGAGTGTTCTCCATGGGCTATTGCTTCTCACCATGAAGTTTGGGTCAGTCAGATGTGCCTGGCATTACTTCCGGTCCCCTGAACTAAGGTACTGTCCACTAAGATGGAGCTGTGGAAAGTGGAATTGCAGTAAACTGCACTAGAAGGTTCTTGACTCTGTGAGGTTGAAAGGTCTGTTATTAGCTACTGTAACTGTGCTCCTGCATGTTGTTCACACCACGCTAAACCCCGATGGGACAGAACCTCTAGAACATGCCTCCCTTTCCCCTGACTGTGAGTTTGTTCTGAACCCTGTAACCTGGAGTGTTGCTTGACTACTTGGTCTCTAAGTCTGTGAGCAAACATTTGTAGAGCTAGGGAAGGAGCTATTGCACTCTCAACATTTCTCTCTACCGCTCTTGCATGTGATGTAAGATTATATGAGTTGGACTGGGTAGAACCATGTGGACGTCCAGGACCAATTACACATCCCTGCCCACACTGATGCTTGGTAATTCCAGCCTTTGTGGGACTGCCTGTTGATTTCCCCTCTTTGTGTCTACCTTGCGCTTTTGATTGGAGCTCAGATAGTCCTCTTGCCTCATGTGCACACATGTCCATGAACTATGGCTATAGCTATGTGGTTGAATGATTCCATACTGCGAGAAGAACTTTCTGGGGATTTCTCACAGCAGATCTGGGATCCAGTTAAGGTAAGTCAGGCTTGTGAGCTTGACTCTCAGTTTGGACCTGAATTGACTGGGTTTCCCGGAGGATCTTGAGTCCTCCCTCTAGGCAGTGGTGGATAGATGTTCTCCAGCTCAGGCTTGGGCTGGACATGTGAGTTGGAGGAATTTGTTCTGGAGATTGGAGCCTATGGGGCGGGCAGTGACGTCCTGCAGTCCCCAAGGGGGGGCCTTACCCGTATCTCCTGACGCAAGCTAGCCTCCCTTTGGGCCACACATGAAGTCACTGTGACAACCAGGTGCTGGTGAGTCCAGGCTTTGCACTGGGGAGAAGGAATAAGCCTAGGGGAGTAGAGTCACCCAAGGTGGGAGAGAGGTGTAATAATAACAATAAGATGGGAAAGAACCCCCTGCAGGAAGCAGGAAACTCATGAATTCAGTTTGCCTTCTGCCCATCAGACTCTGTGTGGTTCCTTTCTGTGTTTGAGTCACCTCCTCTGCAGTGGGTGTAGTTTGCTCTGTCAGGGTCCATGTAGTTCTTAGTTCTTAGTTCAACTAAGAACTACATGGGGGATATATATTCCAGTATGTGGGAACACCAGTTCTCATCTCAGTTTTCATATCATGCCTCTAAAGATCCTTAGGTGAGAAGGATGGCTTCCTGTGGAGCTAATGGTCCCCTGCATAAACAGTATTCCTAAGGAGAGTGGGTTGTCCTTAATGAGATTTCTTGTGGATACACTGTACATGTGATGTGTCAGGAGGATAAAGAACATAACAAGATGGCAGCTAAACACATCATTGGATCACAGGCTGATCTAGAAGCATGACTGTCTACATGGTGTCTGATAATAGTCTACTTGATTACTTCATTGACTTGTGGGTGATCTGTGAACCCCCTGGGCCAGGTGGTCTGTCCTGGGACTTAGATACAATTTTATACACATGCTGAAGTTGCTGGAAAACATCACAGGATAACTGACCTCGTCCATTTGCTATGCTGTTTCCTCCCTTAGTCTCTAGAATGTGTTCTTCTCAACCCACTGAAAATGTACCCTTACCTTTCCACTCAAGTTTGCTCTGATTGAGGGCATCAATGACCATCAAGATCATTCAGTGACCTTTAAGTTACTGAATCCAGTAGCCTTTCCTCCATTCTCATCTGACCTAAACATAACAGTAGTATTTGACACAGTTGGTCTTGCACACCTCTTTGAAACCCTTGGCTGCTGGGACACCTCACACTCTGGTTTCCTTCCATACCACTGGCTATTCCTCTGCCCGCCCTGGCTGTTCTCCTTCCTCTACCTTTGACTGCTAAATATTTGAACACCCAGGACCCAGATCTCAGGCTCCTTCTCTACCCACTCTCTGGATTGCACCCAACATTACTTGCTTTATGGATTATCTCTTCTCTGATCACTCCCTGATTGACATCTCTTGTCTGAACTCTCCTTATATCCTCTCACCACCTGCAAATGGCTCAGTGTATCTTAATGAGTGCATCTCAGACTGAAATCTTGGCTCCAGTCTTCCCAACCTGTTCTTTCCCATCAGCAAAGTTCTTTCCCTTTCCGTAAAGGGAGCTGCCATTTGCCCCATTGCTCATACCAAGTTCTCATCTTCTTTTGCCTCAACAGTGCAACAGTAATTGATGTTGCTGATGTTAGTGATTTTGACTGGAATAGTAATTGACTGTTACAATTCAACAGTAAATGTTGACTCTACCATTAAAGCACAAGCAGAATCTCCTACTTCTCATGAATTCCCCCACACTCCAGGCGTTCAGTCTACCACCCTCTCGAGGCTGGATTACTGTAAGAGAACCTTGTATGGAGCCAACCAGGCTGTGCTCCATGTGGTAGCACAGAGACACTTAGAGCCTGTTCACCCCCCTTTATCCCCTGTGGCTTCCTTTAAGGTCTAAAGATTTCAGTATGGTCTGCAAGCCCCTCAATGATCGGGCTACTTCAGCACTTTCTCCTGTCATTTTCCCTGACTCTCCCACACTTGTGCTGTCCCAGTCACACAACTCCCTGTCCTTCCTAGAACCACCACACACATTTTCTTTGAGGCCTCTGTGCAGAAAGTGTGCTCTTCTGCTTGGATTACACCCTGGTTTCCTTCTCGAGGGTCTCCGAGGCTCAATGTCATCTAATCAGAGTGGCCTTCTTTTATCATCCTATCTAAAATAACACTTCTCTTCCCACTTGCCCTTTCACAGTCTACTCCTTACCTATATTTTTCCTTTATGGCATTTATAAATTTTCATATTTATAAAATGTTCATATTTGTCTCCACATACCAGGGTAAAAACTCATTGGCAACCATGACTTTGTTTGGTTTATTGCTGCATCCAGTGTCTGGCACATAGTAGATGTTCAATAAATGCTACTCAAATGTGTGAATAGTTGGATGCCAGGATTCATTTTGCTCAACTAGGCAGGACTGAGGAGCAAAGAAGGAAGACCTATGAGTGCTAGTGTAGCTCTACTCTTAGTAATAAAGGCCACCTGTGTATGTGGGGAAGAAGGCAGTTTCTGTAGCCTTCTGTCTCTTGTCATCTCCCTTGTCATGTCTCATGAGATTTTCCTAGAAGCTGAGCTTTGGGGGTACAGTATTGACTTGCTAGGGTAGACATGCAAAATGCTGCCTTTCCCCACCTCTAATCTCTTTACACATTTTTCTTGTCTAGCTGCTGTATCAAGAATGGGCACGCTATGGAGTGTTTTATAAGTTTCAACCTATTGACCTCATCAGGTAAGATGTGGGAGGGGACTCTTGGTAGAATCTTGGAAAGATACCTTATGGGCCTTTTGACTCCTTCCAGTTTGTTGATCAAGCAGAGGGCTCTGGTTTTTTAGGTTGGATGCTTCCCTTCTTTATGTCTTAGGGATGGGGAAGCAACTTGGGGACAGGGGACAAATGACAACCGTGTGGGCAGTGGACACTGCAGACTGGCATGTATGGCTTCCAACATGAGGTCCAGCTGGTGCACTGTGGTCTCCCTTTCCCTGCCTGACTTTAGATAGGGGTGCATGGAGCTATCATACTACTGTTTCCTTCACAGTCATCTTAGTGAAGAGTCTGGGTTGAAGCAGATCCTTGGGTTATGCTCATGTGGCCACACTGTGTTGCCCAAAAGAAAGAAAGACCTGTCAAATCTTATGGGATGACCCAGCTGACCTGAGAGGGAATGTGGGCCTTTTATAGCTTCTCCAAATGTGAGAGGAGACTGGATCCTGGAATTCCTCCCTTCAGTGCTGCCCTTAAAATGATGTTCCATTACTTGGTATCCCGGGAATTCCCCCAACATCTATCTGTAGAGCATTGGTAAAAGGCCCCTTGGAAGAACTCACTAGAAGCATTAGGTCTGGCTAGTCTCAAATGGGTTGAGGGTTCTAGAAGCTCTGTGAATTCTTAGAGCCCAGTTTCTTCCTGACTGGGATGTTGGGGGGCAACTCTGTAAAGGGAAACCCTGAACTACACTGTATGTAAGGAGTTCCCATGTAGGTCCGGACATCTTAGACAAGGCTCATTCCCTCTGGTATTCAGGTGGCCATTGTCCTAAGCTGGGAACTGGCCTGAGGGGTCTGTGAGGGACTGTGGTCTCACACGCTTGATTGGAAAAGATGGGAACTTCAGGCCCCTTGACCAACACGATGAACTCATTGCCACACAGTTGCCTGTGGCTCTTCTGATGAGTTAATTTATCAGCCAGCAAAGATAGAGTGTGTTCCTGGCTGATAGCCCTGGGCTGGGAGTGTGAGAGGGGCAGTGGCCAGCAGGACTGAGTCCAGAGGGAGGAATTCCAGCTTCTTTTTGGAAGAAGAAAGCAGCTGGGGCCCCCAGTTTGGGCAGGTTCTCTTCCCACATGGAGATGTGATGCCCTCCCAGAGAACTGGGAGCTGGATGGATGTCTCTTGGTGGCTGGTGCTTATTCCAGCTGAAGGCTTTTAGTAGGAGTGCTCAGGTAGGGAGCAGGACTCTGGGTGCTGGTGACTGTGAGGCACCTCCTGAGGTACCTCCCTTTTCCTGGCTGCCTTTTATGAGACCCAGGCCACCTAGACTGTTCTCTGGGCCACACCAACACTGCTTCCTCTTTACTGCTTTCTCTTTGTCCTCTCTGCATCTCCAGTGGCCACCCACTCTGTTGCTGATTTTCTCTAACTCCTCATTTCTCTAACTTCTCAAATATGATTAAAAAAAACCCCAAAACTCTCCCTACCAAAAAGCCCTCTATCTTTTCTCAGAGACCTCAGGTGACTGGCTTCCAGCTCAGTGGGAAATGGCTCCAATATGCAGTTTTGGCCACCAAGGCTGTCTCATCTGCAGGGGAAGCATGGCCTCTGGAGGGGCACCCCTCCCTGGGTCCATGGGTCCTGAGCACCAGAGCTTGGATCTGTCTAGATTAGAGTGTGTGCTCTGCCCTGGAGGTATGCACTGTTCCTCACAGGCTGGAGGGTACAGGGTATCCCTTGGCCCCTGGGTATGACCAGCAGTGTGGTCAGGAAGGGGGTAGGCTGGAACCTCAGACCTTTCTGGACATAAGGAGGAGGCGAGGGAATGGGCCAATGGGTATGTGAGGGGGTGATGAGCCCTTTTCTCCCCAATGGTTGAAGAGCTCTCTGACCCCAGGGAACTGCTGGAAAGAAAGTGAGCAGTAGTAGGGACTGAGGAAGGGGCAGAGCCCTTAGGCCTGGGTGGGCAAGCAAGACTGGGAAGCTGGGAGAAGGCAGCTGGAGGGCTGGTCACAAGGACTGTGGGTGGAGGCCATGGACCCTGCTGCCCATGCTCCTCCACAAGCCCATTTCACTCTGCCTTCCAAGTCACTCTCCCTGGTTCTGTCAGAGTTGCCTCCTTCTTCCTTTTCATCATCTGTCCTCTCTCATTTCCCTCCTCTCCCTCCAAAACCAAGTCCTGTAGCCACGCTACTTCTCTCTCCCGCTACTTCTTCTCCCTTTGTGGGGACCTTTCGACACAGAGACCAGCCCATGTCCGTGAGTGTGCTTCGTGACTGACCTACTTACTAATGTGGATCATGCTCCTGTGCCTCATGTGGAAATTGTACCCATATGGTCTGTGTGGAAAGATGATCAGAAGCAGAGGGTCTTATACAAGTGGGGTAGGATAATTCCCACAAGGTCTCCAGAGGCGTTTTCCACCTATTCCTGGGCACTTAACTCATTTTCAGCAGTGAGTTTTCATTCCTCCCATGGAGTCAAGGTACTCATCCCTTACTTATTATCTGGAACATTCTAAAGCATTGAGCAGTTGAGAGCTCAGTGGGGCAGAAGATGTATTTACCTTTGAAAGCCCTTTCCCTTCACAATCCTTCTCCTTCTGGAGGTCTTCATGCCTAAGCTTGAGATTCAGGGTTTGTGGTTCCTTTCCCAAATGTTGAAAGTGGACAGAGGAAGACAAGATGCCCTTCCCTGTGCCCCGGTCCACCTCCTCCTGCTGCACCATCCTTCCTGTCCAGCAGGCTGCACTGTGAGACTGCTCATGGCCTCTCCTTGCCAGCGGGCACTCTGCCTTGTGCTTCCATTGCTCTAGAAACTTCAGGGTCAGTAGGCCTGAACTGTGGTGTGTGTGTGTGTGTGTGTGTGTGTGTGTGTGTGTAAAACAGTTGTCTGTGAAGCTCTCTAGGGAGATGTCCAGTAGGGACCCACTCTGTGGCACATCCTTCAGGGACCGTCCACCTAGCCTTACTTGGCCCCGGCAGAGAAGTGGTTAGTGGTAAGACAATGGGGGAAATTATGCCCAAACTGAAGGAAGTGACTCTTGTAGTCTTAAGGGAGATCCTTGAGACAGAGGAGTTCATTTTATCTTCACAGTTTATGGTCAACGTCCCAACATCCTGGGAGGGAAACTGCCTTTATTTTCTGGGAGGCTAGGGCTTTTTGCACTAGCCCAAGTGTGACCCTGCATCAGTCAGGGCCATGACCTGCTTTTTCACTGAAACCAGTGCCTGCCCACAGGCTGATTTTCTGAGCTTGGAGGTTTTGATGTGGATGAGGCAAAACAATAGATGATAAATATTCTGAATTTGACACAACTCTATTTTTCTGATGTTGACATAAATATTTTATTTTTCACTATCTTCCACTGCCTGCCTGTGACAGTGTATGGAAGAGAGGGTGCTGACATTTACTAGACTCTGTGGGTTGTTGGGGGGGACTCATGCGACTGGGAGATTCACATTGGGGATGTGGGGATGCTTGCTCAGGTATTTTTTTTTTTTTTTGTACATTAAGACCATTCTGGACAGGGGTAAATGGCTCTTTCTGCAATGGCTGCTGCATGAATAAGGCTTTCTAGAAATTAGACCCTGGGCATGAAGTATGTGGCAACTCAAATCTCTCTTTGAAATGTCCTGCCTTGAGAAATGAGCAGCCTCCATGGTGACCTGGGTGTGATGTCTGGAGAGGCACTGTCTCTAGAGCGTCATCCGTGGGTCATAAGTGTCACTGTGCCCCCATCACTGCACAGTCCTGCCTTCTTAGACTCCCAGCCCTCTCCAGCCTGGCCCATGCAGATCCATCCAGAACCTGATGTCTCAGACATTCACCTTCCCTCCTTCTGCTGCCAGGCAGAGATCCTTGTTCTGCCAGCATTCAGGATGCCCAACAGAAGGCTGTGGGGTTTGAGCAACCCCTCTCAGTCCCCACTTCTTCCCTGCTGAAACATGACCTATCACATCCCACCAGAAGGAGCCAGAGGAGGCCAAGTTCTTCCCTAGGAGGTTAGGAAAGCACTGGTCACAACTGGTTTGGGGGAGGGAACTAAGAGGAAAACCCTGTTGATCAACGGGTGAGTAATTATTTCCTGAGCCCTGCTGCCTCCTAGATTCTTCCCTTGGATTTATAGAGGCAATTCAGCTCAA
This sequence comes from Uropsilus gracilis, assembly GCA_004024945.1. NCBI lineage: Eukaryota > Metazoa > Chordata > Mammalia > Eulipotyphla > Talpidae > Uropsilus > Uropsilus gracilis. The sequence continues at coordinate 45,248 of PVHY01001441.1, forward strand.
CACAGTCAACATTTAGTGAGGCTTCCAGTGAGCAAGCCCCTCCACAAGCTCAGAGACAGAGGAGGTGCAGCTGGTAGTAGGTGGAGGCTGTGCCCTTAAGTCTCTAGCAGCTCTTTGGGAGACAGATGTGTGTGAGGCAGGGTGAAATGAGGGCAGCTTATAAGGACTCCAAGTGTAAACACGACAGCAGGGACCACAAGGAAGAGTAATTGCTACTGGCAGAATAAGAAAACTTCCTGGAAGAGGTGGCACTTGAATGAGAAATGCTCTTCTCCAAAGGACAGGCGTTAGTTTCTGAATGTATCCTTGCCAGGCCAGATGACCCTAGGTGTGAATTTACTGTTTAGTCTGATACTGATGGCCAGTATCACACGGCCTGCTGTGGACTAGGAGTGTCAGGTCAAAGGCTCAACTCACTTGGCTGTTGAGCTTGGTTGGGAGCTGCACCTGCCTGGCCTATGTTCCTTGAGCTGTCCTCTAAGTGCGCGGAGATTCCAGTTTGGAAGGAGGTGAGGGTGGACCCGAAGAGGAGGTTGGTGAGAAATGTAGCATGGGGGCTACACTAGCCCCCATGGGGGCTACCAGCACTTCAGTCTTGACACAGGGCTTAGCATTTGAAGTATTGCCTGCAGGTGAGAACCACTTTATAGGCTGGAAACTAATACTATCTCATGGGCATGAAGAATAATTTTCTTTTATCACTAAGGGTGTGGGAGCAGAGTAGACAGAGAAAAGCAGGCAGTAGCTGGTTGGGGCAAGGCAAAAGCAAAGAGGATAATGTTCTCTGTTATTATATTCTGGCCCATGTTACAGGTCAGGAAATAACTCAGGCTGTTTATTAAATGTCCCTGTAAGGTTCTTACTTCCCCCCACCAAGTGACCTGTTCCTTACCTTGCACCCTTGGAGAGGGGAGACTGTTGGCCTGTGACTGATCATGACCACAGAGATTGCGTACATTTGGTGTTCTAGCTCAAGTCTTAAGATTGTTCCCAGAGTCATCTTGGTCTGAGGGTTGCCTCCTCGACCTCTGAAGAGTCTGTCATAGATGATGAGTCCTGTGTTTGGTCTAACATTTAATCTTCTTTTCCATCATATCAACCATATAATAGAGATGATGGATTCCAAGGCAACAGGAGGCCACACACATTCCCTATGGAATGTGGAAGCAGGTAGAGAGATGGAGCTTCAGATAAGAGGAACTCCTCCTATTTCTCTAGCTCCCTCTGGCACACTAGAGGGTGGTCAACAGCATATTTCTCACCTGTAACCCAGATTCCTAACCTCTTTGGAATGTCCCAAGAGACATATGACCTATTAGTAATGTCTGTTGCCCCCAAAGGTAAATTCTACTGTTATTGCACATCCCCACAACCTCCCTGCTGCATGTCACATACGCTTTGCTACTTCCTCATTACATAATTGTAACATTTCCTTGCTGGGGTATATAAGAGGCTGCACAACTTCATTAAAGTTGGACCTGGACATGCTTCCCAGGATCCCTGTTCTGTGAGCTAGCCTCACAGATCGCTAGCTATCTCTTCCATCTCAATTTCTTTTCCATTATACACGTGACTCCTATTTCTCCATTTGATTCCAGTTCTGCTCCCATGTAGTATGTGTGGCAGGAGTACCCCACTATGTAGGTCAGTTCTTTAAATATTTGGAATTAGCTGTTGTATCCATACTGGTTCTCATATAGCTGAGCTTCTTTCCTCCTCACAAAATGCTGCTGGGTATTCTGCCTGACCTCAGGTAACATGGTTCTCAGGCAGCTCCTCACAGTGACTACGCTCCTCTAGATGTACTGCTCAGGGAGCTTGTAGTGAGTCCTTCTGCGTACCTCCCTGGTCTAGAAAGTTCACACTGATTTTGCCCTGACCCGACCCTGTGTCAGACTCTGGTGATGTGAGTTGGGAGGTAAACTAAGCATGGTACCATTTCTTAGAGGGCTTAAGTTCAAAGTCAGGCCTCCAGACTTGTAGATGATCACTGGGTTTTTCTAAGAAATGAAGAGACAAACCAGTGGAGAATATTTACAGGCAGTAGCTGTGAGACTGTAGACAAACAGTATATGAAAAATATGGGGAAAATTCATCCCAAACTAGTTATCTGTGTTGATGGGCTCAGGGGCATCATCTGTGCCCCAGGAAAAGATGTTTGGGAGTGATTATAACTCTTTTTAGAAATAACCATGTGATGTGTCTGCTCTCTGGAAATTCTGAGAAAACATCACATCACCTAGGGATTTGACCAGAACTTGACCAAATCTCACATGTGTACAAATCAGGTCATCACACATAAAGTAAAACCCAGGCAGGCTGCAAATTCTGTCAGGGAAGGAAGGAAGGGAAAGTTATGGTTGATCAAAGATCAAAGGTTGGGAGAGGCAGCCACTCTCCTCTGAATTGGGAGCAGCAGGTTGTAGAGAAAAAGAACTCAGTTTTAAATTTAACTTCATTATCACTCACTTCATCATTTGGGTGAACCTTGCTCATCTGAACCTCAGTTTCCTTGGCTATGAAACGGGGATAACAGCAGTTGTCTGCCTGGCCCACACTATTTTTGTGAAGATGATGATAAAGGACTGCACACATGCTAGGTGACAGATCCAGGCTTGGTTAAACAATGCTACTATAGTTTGCTCCTTAGAGGAAAATAGTACTTCCTAAACTAGCAAAATTTTATATAGCTCTTTAGTTCCAGTGGTTTCACAAATATTCGGCAGCTAAAGACTGTGTTTTTATTGTGATTCAGTGCACAGTCACAGTGCTCTTTGCAATGGTGTGCCCTGTGTCTCCTCGAGACCCTGTGAAGCAGTGAGCCTTCCCTTAACTTTGCAGATGGACCAGGAGTTACCCATTGCCTCAGGCCAGCCCATCTGGGATTCAAACCCGGGCCTGTATGACTCCAGAAGAGACGTGCCATGTGGCTGAAGGTGACATAGTACTCACTCCAGCTGGGTGTCAGGCGAGCCTGGTTTCAAGCTAGCTAGAGTTAATCCCTTCAATTACCCATCTACGAGGGAAGACTGGTGTGGTTTGTAAGCAAGCACACCACCCAGAGTCAACCCCTGCCCTGCCCATGGGCCATTGCTCCAAACTTTCCTCTGTGCATTGCAGGGGTGATGGGTTGCCCTCAGAGCTGGGTTGACATGTGGGCTAAGTGACCTCAGAATACCATGTGTTCTATTTCTCATTTCTATTTTTTATGGTCTTTGTTTTCTTCTAACATCTTCCATGTTGTCAGATTGTTAGCTGTCACTTCTTGCTTTTGTCAACAGCGTCGCTTCTCTGCAAACATCAGTTTGCTGCTCTGTTTCAGTTGCAGGCTAAGCAATTGACAAAGATGTTAGCATGGGGCCTCAGGTGAAACTTCTCACAGCCTATCCCTGGTCTGGCTCCTTTTAAGGCTGAAATTTTGTTGAGAGCTGATCGTCATGGTAACACCTTTTTATGTTTCCAGTGAGAGTGAAATGGTGTTTCTTTAGCTAAGAAGGCCTTGGAGTTAGGTCCAGAGTATGTCTGACAGAGCAGATGCCTTCGACATGAGGAGGTGCAGTTATTTATTATTTATTATCACCTTGGTTGTTTGGGGATGACATGAGAAGTCCGACCATTGAAGATTTTTCTTTAAGTAGAGCTCAGTCTTGCATTAACAATGCAAGAGTCAGTTGCCACATCAGTAACACCTGGAAAGGAGTTTTGTCTTAGGGGGTGTCAAAGCTAACCGGGAGGGCAGACAGAAAGCTTAGTGTGTTAATGTTACCACACATGGTGCTTCCAGTGATAGAAGCCACAGCTGTAGAGTGGCACCAGCAGTAGCGGTGGTACACCACTGTGCTGGAAGGACCAGGCAAGGCAGTCAAGTGTTTGAGGAGCTGGGTAGTTAGTGGCTTTCATGGGGCTGATGAGAGAAAAATGCAATTAATAGTACAGGTGAGTTTTGAGTAGAAGGCAGAGATTTGAAGGAGAGAAACATGGTTGAGAGATTTACAAAGCTCAGATTAAAGCATTCTGGGACAGGAGATGATGAAAGGAGACTACTCATGAATGGGTTGAATCCAACGAAGACTGAGAGGAAGCTGCCTGGGGCTGTGGGAAGTGGGTGGAGGTGTTGTCAGGGAAGGTTCCCAGTGGGAACAAAGGAGGCGCTATCAGGTGGGCTCTGTGGAGCTTGGGCTGGTGGCCCAGCAGAGCTTATGAGGGTTTTGGGATGGGTGACTCCTAACTTTGAGGGGAGCATGGACACATGGAGCTTCAGTTTCCATCCTTTCTGCTCAGGAACTTTGGGCAAGTCATCCTGCCCCTCCTGACCTGATGTGGTTCTTCTTCCTGACAGAAAGAAAGGAATCTTCTCATCTTCCTCAGAAAACCTGCAGGCTGCTGAGGCAGGTGCAATCCCATCAGTGGGGGTCGAGGACCTCAGGTATATCTGAGGGACTGATCTTGCCCTAGAAGGAGGGAGGGGATGAGCTTGTGGATGAGTTACCATGGGCACGGCCCAACTGTTTGATCCCATGTGCCCCAGCTTTGCCACGTGTCTCTGGAACCCCCAAACTCCCCATTCCTGCTAATGATATTCCCTTGAGTGATGTTCTCCACCCACACCACATGGGTATGTAACCAACATAAACAGAAAACGTCTTAACACATTGAATAACATCAGTGGAACACACGTTACAACAACCACCGCAAGATAGCTAAATTTAATTAGCCCGGCACGCCCAGGCTTTTCACACAGGCACATGTCTCTGTTTTAGAAACAGAAAACCACAGGGTTTTGTGGGGCTGGAAGTCACAGACATGAACAAAACAAAACAAAACACTAAACTTCAAGATCCCTGCCTGGGAGATGATTGTTCTCTAGGACCTTTGCGGGATTATCTCGAGGTATTCAAAGACGCCAGATCTTGGCAGCTGCCAAGGTGGCTGTGGGCCCCAGCGGAATGGAGCAGTGGAGGTGGGGAGGGGTGGTGGCTCTCGGCCCATTGCCGGCTCAGGAAACCCTCAGTGTGGTTCCAGGCCCTCAAGCTATGGGCTTGGCCTCATGGGTTTCTTTCATAGCCTCCACGTTTAACTGAACACAGTCAGGAGAGACACAGAGGGCACTGGAAGACTGGGGACTGGGATTTTGAACTTTTTATTTGGAGAGTTTAGTCTAGAGAAGGGTAAGGAGGATGGCTCATAGCCTCCTATTAGCAGCTCTGACCAAATGGAGGTATTCCACCCAGTCCTAAGTCTTGGGCAGGAAGACAAGTTTCACATCAGCAGGGAGATATCAATCAGCTCTACACCAAGGTGGCTTCAGAGGACATCTAATGTTCCCTGAGGAAGTCACACTTGAACTAAGTTGGTGGATGCATGAAAACAAAGATGAGCAAGGTGACCATGAGGGAGATCACAGTTAATGTCACATGGCATTTCCCATCCTGTTCTACACAATACCCCTTTGAGAAGGTCATATTTTTCCTCTTTTACACATGAGGACTTAAGACAAAAGGGTTGATTAAATTACTAGTTACACAACTAGTAAATACAAGGTAAGATTTAAACTCTTAAGTTTGACTCAGTTGGTTCTCTTTTCTGTGGTGTGTACCATTCCACTGCAGGAAGAAGAAGCCTCGGTGGCACTGGAGCGTTAAGTCTACAGTGGGGTGTGTGTTGAGGACCACTGTGGGGGGAGGCTGGGCCTAGGTCCTAGAGGGTCTCTTCTCTGGCTTGGGAACTTGTTCTTTTTTTTCCATAGAAAGAGCCTGTGGTTGAAGCATTGACGTTTGTGGGTTAGGAGGACATTCGCCTTTCCAGAACCTGCAGCTTTTCACTGTGGGGCTCTGGAAAGAACTTGGCTTGTGGTTTTAGGGTCCAACAGGATGGAAGAGGGGTCTGGACTGAAGAATGGTTTTTCCTCTTGCATTCTTTGGTTCTTCCAGTGGCTTATGGGAGAATATTCTGGGTAGCATGACTCTGCACCCAGAATCTCCTTTCTGCTCTCTTCTTCACCTTGCCATTTGTCTGTCCTGTCTACCAGTGGCACTATCTCAGTAGGCTGGTGGTGTCCATTGCTGACTTCATCCCTGTACTTGCCAGGTTTCCCCTGCACTTACTGTATCTCTGAATCTTCATAGTAACCCTGTGAAGTTACCTTAGTCCTTATCTTCATTTTCAAGACAAGGGCATAATAGTGCAGAGTTGGTGAGTCATGTGCTTCAAATCTCAGGCTTTGCGAGTCCAGAGCCCATTGTCTTCATGACTTTGCTATACTTTCAGGGGAGAAGACTATGTTTGTGAGGCCTCAAGATTGCTTCTTGAAAGGGACCCTAAGGCAGTTGGTGGTGGATAGTGGAAGGACTTAGTCACTTGTTTGGATGGGATAGTGAAGGCAGTCTAGGCTTTCAGGACAAAACAGGCCTGATTCCTTTATGGATGTTGCCATAGATATTGAGGGCTTAGGACTTTTAGATCTGGGCTGCCACTGGGGCTATCCTTTCACTTTATTTAAAAAAAAAAAAAAACAAAAAACGGAAGTCCACATTCTTGAACTCAACTGAAATGGCAGAGACAGAGGTATTGTGTCTGTGACCACTTCCAAATAAGGAGTCTGTAATCTCTGTCTCTATAACCTGCTGATATTTGATAGAGACAACAGAGAGCTGGGAGGTAGACAGCTATGTGGGATTAGATTTGGTGGATGATTCTTGAGGCAGTTGATTTACCTTCCTCATTTAATAAGGCTTAGTTAGGTGATCTGTGACATGGATTTCAGGGACAACTTTCTATGGTTATACAGCCTAAAACTCAAGCCTAAAACTGGTCTAGGGGCAAGACCTACAGCCTCATAAGGAGGCAAGCTGAACTGCGGGACCCCATGTTAGGATTTCAACCACTAGACTCCACATCTCTGGATTTCTTTTTCCCCTTCCCCAAATTTCTCCCTTCCCATAATCTCCATCTCTGTTATCCTTTGCCTCCCTGACTTTGATCACATCTGGAGCATTTTGTAGAGTTGATGAATGTGTTTTCTTGTTGGGACACATGGAGTGTATCGGAAGCACTTAAGAAGCTCTGGGCAAATGGAAAAGTCTGCACAGCATCTCAGGGGCTGCTGGCCTGGAGGGTGGATGACAGATGCATAGCAGGGGACCTGGTATGGGGCTGGCTCACTCTCCAGAAAGGTTCAGAAACCCTGGATGGGGACTGCTCCAAATGGCTTTGGCTGTCTTGGTAGAGTTGGTGTACAGGAATTGTTCTAGCTCAGAAGACTGTGATTAGGGCTAAGCTGGCAGACCTGGGCCCTCCAGTTGGGAAGGTGGGCAGCTGACCAGATGCATGACTTGCACATTCATCAATTCCTTCATAATTCATTTGTTCAGTGATTCAGCATATGTCCTGTGGCAGGAACAGGTCCAGGCAGCAGTATGAACACTCCTGGCCCTTAGGGAGCTTATAGTCAGATAGCAGGAAAGATAAGTCAGCTAATACCTAGGGATGCATGATGAATACTCAGATTGGATATGTGTGGCAGGCTCTTGGAGATACATAAGAGGGCTCTGAATCAGTCAGAGGGGCCTCCCAGAAGGCAAAATGATGATCTGGGCTTTGAATACCGAATTAACATGAAGTTGAATGTAGAATCGGGGGTTGGGAATTCCAGACAAGGAGAACAGCATGAGCTAAGGTTTGTGGTGGTGAGAAAGCAGTCATTTACAAGGAGCAGTCATGGCTGGTATAAAGAGAGTACCCAGGTGTGGAGTGGGGTGTAAGACAGGAAGGTAGGCAAGCTTCAGATCCTAAAGTCAGCCTTAATGACTTAGCTCATATGATGTGACAGAGTTTGAAGTAGGAAACCGGTAAAATGAGACTTGAAGAATGATATTGGAGGATTGACAAAGTTCCCCTGACTACTTTTCCCAGAAATATGTTAAAACTGGGGCAAAACCAGACCTTGTGAGGCCAAAGCTGGCTTTTAGTAAGGGAGGGAGTGCCATGGTGGGAGGAGAAACAAATATTCTTGGAGAAGGACATCTCAGATGAGGAAACTGAGGCACAGGAAAGAAAGTTCAATAGCTCAACGCCACATAGCTAATTAGTGGTGCAGCTGAGGCTTCTGAGTCAAAGCCTAACAGAAATAGTGACACACAATTTTATGTAGGGGTGGCCCTGTCTTCTCCATTTTCAACATTGTCTGTTACCTGTGGAAATGATTGACAGGAGTATTCATGGGAACCTTTATATAAAATCCATAGGCAGTTTGCAATTTCCCTCTGACCTTTTGGCAATGTACTTTTTAAGAGCTTGTTTTACTTTCTAGTTCTTCATCTCCTTCTATTCCCCAAACCCCTAGGAATAGAAATTATTGGCCATTTTCAGTTAAGGGAGCTGAGTCACTGCACCTAATCACTTCACTCTGGGTCCTTGAGAATGGGAGACATGCTTCCTGGGTTTTCCATGAGTATATATCTGTTACAATAGTTACCTAGATAACAGATAACAGAATCAAGATTCAAAATGTTTTCAAAGAAGCCCAAGTCAAAACCAACAAGGTGTCACTCAATAGTACTAAACACAAAGCCACTTTAAAATAGCTCAGGACCAAGAGAACTTGGTAAGAAGGTGGCCTGTGTAAGAGAAATGAGAGGTGACAGTGAGCTGATGACAGCTAAAACATGAACTCTCAGTGAACTTGTTTTGCACTAAATAATGAACTCATAAAGTATTGGTGTGGGTAATTATGGACCAACCATAAGCTGTCAACTCACCATGGAAGATGATCATCTATTTTGGGCAACCCATTTAAGATGTACATTGATACTAGGGAAGATAGACAGAAGTAACTTCTATTTCCTTTTGTTTATATCTAGCAGCTTACATTCCCACTATTTGTTTTTATCATGTCCACTAAACGTGTTACTTTGAGTTAAAGCAATGATTCTTAATTCTAACAACACACCAGAATCACCTGAGAAACCACGTAAATAGATCCCCTATTTCCATCGTTGGTCATGAAGGAGTAACTGGCCTACGACTAACTTTTCTGTTGTCTGTAACTCCTTTCAAACAATAGACAATAGGCAGGCTAACTTATAGCTGATCTGAAAAAGTGCAAACTAAAATATCAAGTTGGTAGATTTTACCCAATCCCATAGATAATTGCTTTAAATATAAATGGCTTTAAAAACATTAAGAGATTGAAGCTGTTAGGCTGAATAATAAAATAATAACTAACTATATGCTGCCTGTTACAAACATACTTTGGTATGTTTATAGGTGCAGATGGGTTAAAAGTAAAAGAATGAAAAGAGCTATACCATGATAGCATTAATTAAAAGAAAGCTGAAAGCCGTATTGATAGCAGACAAAAGAGATATTAAGGTAGAGAATATTATCAAAGATAGGATTTATATCTTATATCTATTTATATTACTAAAGCACTCAATCTTTAGGAAGACATAATCTTAAATGTATGTCTACCTGGGTTTCAAAATACATGAAGCAAAAATGTACAAAACAGAAAAGAGAAATAGATAATTTCATAATTATATATGATGATTTCAGCTCTCATTTTTGACAGAACTAATAGATAATCAGTAAGGACATAGTAATCTCGAACAATATGCATAAACTTGTTCTAATTAATATAAAATACTGTCCAAACTGCAGGGAACACATTTTCATGTGCATATGGAGCATTTAGTGAGGTAAACATATCCTCATCCATAAAACTATTTTCAATGATTTTTTAAGAAGTGAGGTGATACAGCATTTATCCTTAGTCCACAGTGGAATGATTTTAGAGATCCTTAACCCAAAGACCTGCCCACGTCTCATCCTGCCTCCTGGACCTCCGTATAAGCAGTACCACACCTGATTCATCTGTCATAGGCTGATCTAAATCAATTTAGTCTTGCGTATTGGGTTTTTAAATAGAGAGCGATACTTCTGAAGAAGTTTTAAAGTGTGACATTCATTAACTAAACATTAATAAATGTGAAAAAAAGAAATAGTTCATGCAACCTGTTTAGGATGTCCCAACTTACTATTCTCTTATTCTTTCACCATCCACTTGCATGAAAGTTTCTTTCTTGGCAAACACTTCAATTCTAGAAATGGAATTTTGCCATTCTTAGAACTGGTGATAGCAAAGCAGAATCCAGAGGCAGGTAAACTCTAGACCATTCAGAGGTTTAATATAAGGCATCATTCCTAGGACAAGGGGCACAAGCTTCCAAGGACATTTATAAGCAAGAGGAGGGAATGTATTGGAAATATATCTAGTATATCTGAAATATACCATCATGTGGATACCTCTTATTTCACTGAATGACATTAACTATGCTATTAAACAAGTTATTTTTATCCATAAAATCCATTTCTGACTCTCTGCATTACTTAACCAAGCTATTCTCATCCATAGATATTGAAAAGGCAGAAATAACACCTACAAGCAGGGCCTTTCTGATCACAGTGGCTGCTGAAAACCTCGGCCACCTGGGCTGGTCTCATACCATCACCTCCTTCATGGAAGACACATCCTCTCACTTCATATGATGAAGTATTGTATAGCAAATTCTACACATTGTAACTTTTTCCTACATGATTTCCCCTTCTTTTAAAGATGTCCAGGAAAAGATGCCTGCTTCTTTCTCATGAAGTCTATTCCATTATCTCACCAAGGTATAAAGCTTTCCTTTTCCCCTTCCAAAACTGCTTTCAGGAACATCTTTATTCTTATTTTTGGAGCCTCTTCCTAAATATGCACCTCTTTGTCCCACCTTGTGCTTTTGGTTTTAGGCACAGTTTCTGAGGGCAGGGGCTGAGTTTGACTAACTTTCACTGTTGGTGTGTTTGTGAGGGAAGCAACCTCCTCAGCCACATATGTGCCTGCTAAGGTTCTCTCATGGTTGTCACACTAATTATTTTATGCCCAGATAATTATTTCCAATGATCACTTGCGTTACTTGTAGTCTTTACTGAAATCAAAAGAAGGACTGAGCTTGTTGAGGGCAAGGATATGCTAGTGGAAGTTTCTCCATTTTCTTCTATGACGAAAAGTTTTTGGCACCTTAGAGATCAGACAGTGCTTCTCAGTAGCCAGGATGTTTACAATTCCTATAAAATGAGAAGAAATTGAGCTGTATTTGACTTTTACATTTTCATCTTAAAATAATTTCAACTTCCAGAAAAATTTCAGTAGCATGACCAAGAACTCCTGATTGTCAGCCTTCAAATTCATCATAGTGTTCCCAGTTTGCCATCCCAGTGTGCTTACCATTCATTCCCTTTCTCCCTCTATATGAATATATTTATTTGTTAAGCTACTTAAGAGAATGTGGCGGATATTATGCCTCTTTATTTTTAAGTACTTCGGTGTATCATTTTCTAAAAACAAGGATTTTTTTAATGGTTCATTTCAAAATCAGAAAGTTTAAGACTATGCAATATCATTCTAAATCTATATTGAAACTTTAATTGCCCCAATAATGTCCTGTATGATGATATATGGTTGGTATATTTCTTTAGTCTTTTCACATTTAGAACCCTTTCCCTGTGTCTTTATTCATTGACCTTTTTGAAAGTCATTGAAAGTCTCTCAGTTTGGGATTGTTTGATATTTTCTCATGACTGAATTCAGGTTCTGCGTTTGAGGTAGGAATCCTTCATCTGTGGAGTGCATCCTTTCCATACATCGCATTGGGAGGCCCAACCCTCCAGTGGATCCCTTTATGCTGATGTGAGCTTCTACCTCTGGGATGGTGTCTGTCAGACCTCTCCCCTGTGAGGCTGCTGGTTTTCCTTGTTAATAAGTAATTTATGAGGAGAGTCTTTGAGACTGACAGTATCTTGTTTCTCATCAGATTTTCACCCATTATTTTTAGCATGCAGGAATTGTTTTTTGATTATTGTGTTAAGTGATACAGTATTCTGAAAGAATAGGAATTGAAGAAATTTCACACTAAAGGCCCTACTTGTGGTGCTTTTTGTTCTCTAAAACCATGCAGTACTTCCTGAAGAAAGTAGGATTTTTCAGATGACTTAAGTGGAGAACAGAGAAGGGAGGCTTATTTGCTTTTAAAAGAGAGTGGGGGAGGGGCAGGGAGTTCAGGCACCAACCATGCATAGGACAGAAATAAGTAAAAATATAGAAATGGGAGGAAAAGCTTCATGAGAGAAGAGAGCAAATAGTCTTGTTTTTGACTACCACACTGAATTTTCATTATCATCATCAGAGGAGCAACCAAGATGCAGGACCTTGGCTCTAGATCTTTCCATACCCTATGTCATGTCAGAGCCCTGGATCTGGGTAGGTTCTCAAGAGATCATCTGACTTAACTCTGCCTCTGGGCAGGACTCAGCAGACATGATTAGATAGGTCAGGCTTCCCTTTTCAATAGTTCTTAAAAGGGAGGGAATCATCAATATTTCTTGCATAATGCAAAACTATGTGTTAAAAAAAGTCAGGTTTAAGAAATGTCATAAGTCAGACATCGCAAATAACTATTCCCCATGCTCATTAAACTTCCATCAGCATTGGTCCAAAATTGACCCTACTGTTTTTAGAATCCCCCTGGTCTGTCTGGACAAGGACCCTCCCTTATATGGCACTCAACATTCACTGCCCTACATTGTTCATAGCCCCTAGCCTTACTTTGGAACTGACCTTGGGTTAAGATGATCATAGGTCAGCAGAGTGCCAATTATAAGACACGTTTGTTTAATGAAAATACTAAAATGGTGACTATTTAAATTGATGGAATATGGTATAAGGACCTCAGAAGTGGAACCTATCATTTGTACTTGTTTGTTCATTTATTCAACATAAACTGGTATGGAATTTCATGTCAGGCCAATATATAGAATCACTTTCAGCACTTTACTCAAATTCAAGAAAATAAAGAAAAAAGATTAGAATTGGATAAACTTGAGTTTGATTTTTGTTTCACCATGTCTTAATGTTTTGATCTTGGGAGAGTCATTTGACCTTTCTGTGTCCGAATCCTCATGTGTAAAACAGGCATCAATAATTTCCTATCTTGTAGTGCTTTCGTGATGATTAATAATAGTATTTGAAAATCATCTAGCTCAGTGTCTGAAGTGTTCTTACTAGAGTAGACACTCAGTGTCTGTAAACAGGTTAACTTATAGGCACGGGGTTAATAGACTTCATTCTCAGAGCGTATTTCAGCTGGTCATTCTTTTGATATCTTGCGTTCCCTTCACCCTAGTGGAAGCAGTTTTGTTCCATGTCCAGTGGAGATGGAGAGCAGCTGGACTCCACCCTCTGATAAAGTGTAAGGATAGATGTGTAGTCATCCCTATGCATTCATCTTGAAACTGTGGAGAAATTGTTATTGTTATTGAAATTGTTATTGTCATCTTGCCCATTGAAGTGCTAAACATCTGGGGACCATTTCTTTCTGTCCTCTCTGGAAGAGCCAGTGTCTACTCCCACTTGATTGCAGTCATTCTCCAGGCTGTCAGTGTTAGTGACAGGGCTGGGTGCTATTGGATTTGTTGACCAGCTACAATATTTTCCTAGCATGTTCTAGGCTTTCTTAAAGTCACACTATGCATTTGTGTCCCTAGATGTTTTTTTTTTTTTCTTTTCCTTTTGAGATTTTTTTTTTTTTGGCACAAGGAGAGGAAGATGGGGGCTGAAAGATACACTCAAATTCCTATATTTATGATGTATTGAAATAATATGAAGGCCATTGCTGGGAAAGAAAGAGTCTTTGGACATCTTTGGAGCCACTTTCACAAGTCCTGAATACATCACTTCATCTGTTTATCCCATGATGCACTTGCCAGCTCTTCAGAGGATCCAGGCCACATGGAGACTGCTCGCTTACCTTCTTCAAGGTCCCAGAGACTTCTTGTCTTCTATGTCCTCAACTTGAAATGAAGGACAATTAAATCTTTGCATCTCTGGAGCCTCATAAGGCTCCGGCTGAGATGGCCATCTGCAACCTCACTACCTCTTCTGGAGACCATTCATCATTATCATCAGTATCACTGAGGATGCTTGGATATATCGGGTGCTCATGGCTAGAGCTGACTGGGTTCTATTTCCTTAGCCCATGTCAATTTCCATGTCTGCCTATTTTTAAGCTTCCTTCCTTTCACCTCAATCCTTTTTGTATATTTTTTAAAGAGTATTTATAGTTCTTGAATTTACTGTCATGTGTTCAGGGTTCTGGATGAACCTTTGGGGAGGTCTGGAGAAGGGATTTTGGCCTTTCTCTAAGAGCTGCCATCTCCAGGATCCCTTTCAGACTGAAGTGTGGTCTTCGAAGGGGTGGTGTGGTTTTGCACTCATACTTCAGGAGTATGCTTGGGACCTGAAAGCCTAAAACCTTTGACTTAAGTCTAATTTCTGTTGACATTCTACATTTGTGTATCAGAAAAAGAAGCCACTGGGACTAAAATTGCATCTAAGATCAGAGGGATGTCTTATCCTTTGTTCCTTAAGTGAAATGATGCTAGGGAAAAACTCCCAGGGTACAAAGACACCCTTCAGGTAGATTCTTCTAGGGAAACAGGAGCCTGGTCACAGAGACTGGTGCTACCCCTCAAGGACTATCTTCTCAAATGGCTCGCTCCCATCTGAGTCTCCAGAAGCTTGTTTTCTTCTGCATGCCATTACTTAAGACATGGAAGGCACTCACTTCACATGCTCATTCATTCCTGCATTCAGCAGGGATCTATCAAAGGGAAGAGCAGGATACAATATTAAGGTAAAGACAAAATTTGTCTCTGCCCTGGAGGTGCTTATAGTAAGACTGGGAAGAGAAGGCACAAGTAAAATAACTGGAGCACCATAGAGCTGAGAGTGCTCTGGCAGTGGAAAGAGAAGGCTTATCCTCTCTCCCAATGCTCCTCTGTTATGGCTCTTTGGCCTTGGGATGGTGATTTGACACTGTGACCTTGACTTTCATTCACAGAGAGTAGTTGGGAGGCTTGCATTAGGTAGGACATAAAAAGGTACATTATAGACTGTGAAGTTCTGTGCATGTGTTTAGTATTGTTGGTGTTTGTAATGAAGCAGAAGTACAAGGCAGAGGAAATGAGTGCAGCGTGCTGGCATCTAACAGGTGAGAAAGGAACATATAAATGTCTGCTGATAGTGCTCATTGCACATGTAGGGTCTGAGGAAGCGGTGGTCAGGTGGAAGAGGTGGGTTGGACTTGCGGGAGGATTCCCCCCTTCTGCCCCCCACTCCCATCTGGCCTTGGCATGCCTAAGTCTTTGGCTTCCATCAGAATTTGTGAAGGTGGGGCTTAGTTGGTGGTATTTCTGACAGCTTGTAAAACTGTGTTTACATCAAAGTGTTGTGCCTGTGCTCCCCTCTTCATTTCTTTCCTGTCACTTGCTGCTCACTCATTGTATCCAAAAGCTGCAGTGGGTGCTTGGCCAAACAGTGGCTGGGAAAGAAGGGTGGAGCTAAGGGAGGACTGGGCAAAGGAGCGCCATGGTGGAGACATCAAAGGGAGTAAACTATCTGAAAAACTCCTAAAAAATGATTTATGATGCTTGGGATAATGCATCTTAATAGTTGGAAAAACAGTTTGGAAGTTTTTCCATCTTTATTCTTCCATAATTATTAAGATGACTCATGGGCACATGGTGATCTTCTGGGTCCGGGTGAGACAATGGAGAGTGTGCCTGTTTTATTGGATCTGTTTTCTGTGTGTGATAGACAATTATTTATATCCTTCTATCCATTAATGATATTCTAATAGGAGAGGAGGGAGGTATAATTAGCAGTGGAAAAGGTTTGGAGTTGGCAAAAGAGTGGGGCTATGGAAGGGATCCAGAAAGATAGACTTTGCTTGGAAATTCAAATGTGTGGCTAGCTGCTCTTGGCACTGAGCACAGAATTGAACTTCTTTGAAGCATGTTTTCCTTATCTGAAAATAAAGGGGATAACTGCTAACTCATATGGTAGGGATAAGCTATCTATATATGTAGAAAGCAGTGCAGGAACTCAATAAATGTTCTTTTTCTTCCCTTTTTTGGTGAATGAGAGGTGAGCAAATTTGGATAAAGGGAAATCATTAAAAAAGGTGGTATTTTGTTTTAAAGGTGAGATGCACACCTTCAGGGAAATTTCTAACTCTCAAATAAATGGGGAAAAATTGATTGAGTGTAATTGGATAATATAACTCCCCCCCTGTTAACACTGGTTTTGTTTTTGAGGATATCTTTGCATGCTATAGGACTGTTTTGATCAGTTGCATACAATTTGTGGATCTGTATATAAACTAGAGGAAAATTTATGGAATTCTTCCTTGCCTTTTTTATGCTCTACATTAACATCTTATATTTCACCATTGCTCTTCCATAAGTTTCCATCTTTACTTGAAAATTGGTAAGCAAAAAGTAAACCATATTTAAGAGTGAAAATGGAAACAATGCAAAATGGACTAAACTACTAGGTGATAACTGGAGAGCCAGGCATGTGTGTGTATGTCTCAAATCACCATCTGATGTGTACTTGGGAGCCCTCATGCTATTCACTAATAAACAGCACATGTCTAGATAACCATTTCATTTACTGCTTTTTAAATAGAGAAGATGGAACAGATTCCATCACTGACTTTTCTGATGTGTGTGCTTTGGGGACCATAGGACATTGTACTCTCTTGGGTGGAGAATAGGGTTCTTTCAGGTTTTTCTTGTATTAAAATAGAAAATAAATAATGCTTGGTACGCCAGAGACTCTCAAGTCTGTGTTGTCCTCTCCCCTGTTACCTAAGAGATACATGTTTTGTGTAAAGCCTGGGCTTGAGCCAGGCAGCCCTGAGTTACCTCCGGAGTCTCCTCTCGGTAATGGTGTGGCTGTTCTCATGTCAGTCAGTTTCCAAGCTGCACTGTTCTCACTCACAGAAGGGAGGGCGTTGTGAAGTCATCACTCTGTGCCAGACACCCTCTAGGTACTAGAAAGAAACAGCAGTGAACAGGGCAAAAAAAGTCACTGTTCCCACAAAGCTTGTATTCTTCCAGTGAAGATGGACAGAAATAGAAATAAATTTGGGAACCCCTATTAGGCCACAGTAAGCATTATGAAGGGAAATGAGGCAAGGAGGGAGGTCAGGTTCTTTTGAGGATGGGCTGGTCATAGAAGCCCTTTTTGAGAAGGTGAGCCTGAGAGTATGCAAAAGGGGCATTCTATGCAGAGGCCACAGCCATGGTCAAGGCCCTGAGGTGTACCTGAGGGATACTTTTGGCCATGAACTGGAACAAAGTCAAAGAAGGGGACAGCAGGAGAAAACAAAGTTGGATTTGTTTCAGAGGAGTGTGGTATGGGGCCCGATCACCTTATGGGTCATAAAAACATGGATTTTATGGTGCATGTGATATGGAGTCATCAAATCATCTGGAGCAAAGAGGTTGTACATATGGTAGCTGTTTAAGGGCTTCTCCTGATGTCTGTGTATCAGAAAGATTGCAGGACCCTGGTGGAAGCTCTTGGGCCAGAGTTAGTGATGGAGGTGGTAAGGAGTGGTTGGGTTTGATGCACTTTTAAAAGTATTCCGCAGACTGTTGAGTAGTCAGTGGTCATGATGACTTCCATGTTGTTTTCTTCTTGCACACCTGGACTATGGTGCTGTGACTGAGATGTGGAAGATGGGAGCTTAGCGTAGTATAATGGGAGTGCAGAGATTCTCATTAACCACCCATGGGGAGATGCCAAGCTGGTGGAATCGTGAGATTGGAAACCAACTGTTTGGAAGAAAATGAATCACTTAGCTTGTCTTTGCTTCCATCCTATTAACTGGAGACAGATCACATCACTGGGTAGTGAAACTTCTTGACTATTTTAGGGTCACTGAGACTCTGCAGCCATTGCTGCAGAGGTGAAGGTTGCAAGGCTTTCTCAAAATGCTTCCTCTGCCTTGCCTTATGGTCTGCTAGTTGAGATCAGGGGCTTTTGTCCTTCAACAAATGAGAACTTGCTTTCCTTAAAGTAATGGTTTCATCAACATAGTGGTTTCCTCAAAGTATTTAACAGTGTTAAATTTCCAAGTTTCCATGCACTTAGCTATTAAATGGAGGTGCAATGCCTCATTCCAGGACTTTTTGTGCCTTACCCATATATCCCTAAGGGGGTGAGTGGGTGCTGAAATCCAGACTGTAATTCTCTCCAAGCCGTGATGCAGGGCTGTGTTCCCACAGGAAGGAACCTTTTCCTTCACTGAAGGACACCTCTTCCCACCTGCTTGCTCAGGCTGTATCCTCTCACAGGGTCCTTGTGAGCATCGTGAGAGATAGTGATGCAGAACAAAGAATGCCCAGACTCAAGTGGGCACTCAGAAAATGAGCTATCATTTCACTTGAGATCGCTTCTCCTTCTGACTGGGGAGGTGTTGCTGTTAATTGAGCTGCTGAAGAGACTATACAAAGAGGTGGAAAGACTGAGCATCAGACTTGCCTTTAATGTTTCCCCTGGGTTCCAAACAGGACCCATGAATGCTCTGGCTTCCAGAGCTTGTTATTTACCTGCCTTGTTTTTCTCACTAAAACTTACTTTCTTGCTCTGACAGCTTACCTATCAAAGGTAACCATCTATATGTCACTTGCACAACCCTATTCTAGGCTTGATATCTCATTTCTCTGGTCCCTGGCCTTTCTGCTTGTAACTCTGCACTTGCAGGGCCTGTAAGGGGTCATGTCAGCTGAGCTGGATCTGCCCCTGCATCCCATCAGCCTGGCCCTGCAGCTTCCTTTCCTTCAGCACCTACTCTCTATCTGCAAACAGTTGAAGCCAGAGGGCTTGCTAGGAAAGAGGGAGACACTTGGTAGAAGTGGTATAGGAAAGTATTCGGATTTAAGTTCTGATTCTAAGTAGTAATCCCCCTCTCCCCCCCTGAACTCTGGGAAGTTCCCCTCCTATTAGCTGACATTTGTGTTCTGTTGTTGGGACTTGAGCTACCCTTGAATCTCATAGCTCTGTGCCCCAAGCCCAGCCATTTCTTATATTTTTTTTACTCTCTTGATGTGTCCATATTAGCAAAATTCTCTTTTCGGAAGGATCTTCTCTTGACTTTCATGGAAGGATTAGGAGGGCAGTGCCTCCTTGCCCTCCCATAGTGGACTAGCAGAGCCGGCCACAGTGATGCTGACCTGTGCCCAGTAGAGGGACAGGCAGTCTGGTGGCTGCTTCTAACTTTGGCAGAGGGGTGACAACACTTCTTGCTCCCCAGCCAGGGGGATCCACACTCAGAGATGTGCTCAGGCCCTGGGTTGCCAAACTGATAATCAGAGGGCCAAAACTGAAGGTGGGATAGGGAAGAAGCCTGGGGAATCTGACTGCTTAAGACTAGGGATGGTTTCTTACAGGCATGTTTGTCATCTATGGAGAGAGAGATCATGGGATTCTGGTCCTGGGGAAAGAAGCTGATTAGCTCCATTCTTTAATGACTAAAGAGTATGTCTGTGCCAGGAAGGTTTGAATCCCTTTTGATGTTGGGCTCTTCTTGTGGTAGTATTTTTGCCTTGTCCTTCCTCCCTCCTCCTCCACAGAAAAAGGGTGGGGATGGTCAAATCCTCCCTATGAGTGGGGTGAAGGGTGGGGATGGAAGAGTTAGGACATGGGGGAAAAGTCCTATTAACCAAACAAGAAAGCTTTTTCAGTGAGAAAAAAACTGCTGTAAGAAGAGAACTAGAAGGGCAGAGAGGGGTGGGAATTGAGAAGTGACTCTTTTGGCCCCTCCCTACCTGGGACTCAGACTGATTTGGAGTAGAAATGTGGGTAGAAGCAAGAGGAATAGAAACAGGTATTTTGGGATGAATCCTAGGGCCAGGGTTTCCACCTTATACCTGAGTTGCAGCCTTAGAAAATGACAAGTCCTTTAGCAAAGCTGGGGCTCCTGTGTGATGTTAGTTTTATGATCCAGGCTTCAGGAATGGGGTAATTAGGAATGACTGAGGAGGACATCTAGGTGCACGGGTGGGAGCCACTGCAACCCACAGCCCATTGCCCACAACCCACTGCCCTCAGCCCATAGCCCATAAGGTGTCTAGAAGCTCCAGACATCCTCATCAGTGGACCAGAAGCTCCTGGGGCTGCACCGGGGAGAGGCAGTGCATGCTCTAGTTGTTTTGCTGAAGTCCCGGTAGGACCAGTGGTGAATACCTCCGCAATACTGAGGCTGCTGCTCAGCAGAGGTTAGCATGGGGCTTCAAGGAAAGATGCACGCATGTCCTCCTCATCTGGGTACGCCATGGTGTCAAGGAGACTCCTGGAGCTGGACAGGTCAATTTGACCAGGAATTTCAGTCTTGAACTGATGATATATTTATTCCAAACAAATTGTTTTGAAAAACCTGAAAAGACTGACTCATTTTTAACTGTTTTGCAGTGTTAATCCTGACACTAATTCTTTTTTTTTTTTGCTTTCTCATCTTTACTTTTTAAAAAATTTTTAATTTTACTTCTAATTTCTTATAAATTCTTACATAAGTAAATAAGGTAAGTGGTTACTGGCATGCCTTCCCTCCTCTACTCCCCAAGCCCCTTGTATTCACTCAGTCTCTCAGTCTCCACTCTCATTGTTCTTTTTTGGTTTATGTTGGGTTCATTGGTCCTTTGGTCTCTTTTCTGTGACTGTGTCCATTTGTTGGAAGAGAGACTATGTTCCAGGCCCATGGCACATTGTGCTTGATGGTTTGTAGTCCTTAGCTTTGTATTGGGCAGCCGGTCCATGTTCATTTGGGGTCTATCGGTGTCTTCTAGTTTCTGGCTCCAGTATGATCTCCTTGCCATTCTGCTATCTCTGCATCTCATTTCTCTGACCTTGGGAATCCTTTCCCCCAGCCATTGTGAGTGAGGAAGTTTCTCAGTGAGGGTAGGCATCCATTGATGGACCTTGGAGGTCATCTCCTCTCCATTCGTTTGCAGATTTGCTGTGGAACCAATGCCCTGACTCTGCAGGCCTCCTCTCCCAAGGCTTGGGGAGGGAGCCATGTTTCCTTGGGTGGCAAGTTCCACATGGGGTTTTGATTCATCGGCTTCTGGTGAAGCCATAGATGAAGGTTCTGATAGGTTTTTACCACAGTTGTTTCTCCATTCCAGCATCTACTACCTTTCTGAAAGATCCTTGTTCTGTGTCCCACACACGTGCATGCGCAGACTCTTTTATGGCCCCTCATCTGTTCTAGGTCGCTGTGTGCACGTTTATGCTATTAGTCCTCCTGAGAGCTAAGTGGAGTGAGGGTGAAGCAGCAAGGGTCTGACACTAATTCTGATGTCATCTTGTGGCACTTTTTAAGCATTAGATGAGATCCTGTGTATAAACCACTTAACTCAGGTCTGGCACATGCTGTATGAGTGCCCCATGTCTCCCTTTCCTCACAGTACTGATTCCTTATCAACCTCAAGGTCATCTCCAAGGGTGGGAGGTACAAGGAGAGTGCACTGGCAGTTAGACAACAAAAGCCTCACTGGCCCTACCTCATGGCTTCACCACAGCGAGGCCTTTGCTGGCTTGCCTGCCTGCTGCCAGACCTGGGAATTTCCAGGCTGGCTTCCAGAGAACCAACCATTATGAACTTAATTAAAGGCTCAGAACTTTCTCTGGCGTCCCCACACCTGCCCACAACGCTGCTAAGGGCACCCAAGTGAGTTTGCCTTTAATCTGGCTCCGGAGGGGCCAGGAAAGTCTGACAGCTTTCTGTAAGGGCAGGAAGGGAAGTGCTGTGCCCGCTATCCTGTCAGGCTGATGTGGGCTTGGCAGGAGTTGAGAGCAGAAGTCGCCCCCTCCGGCTGATGGGGCCTGCTCCCCTGGAACACGCCCTGCTGGCATGCCTGCTCCCAAATAATTATCTTCTGCTCTCTACCTCACCCACCTGGGAAGGGCACAGGCCTCTTTCAGCCTCCTTTCCAGCCTTGGGTGCCCTGCTGGAGGTCATCTTGCATTCCAGGGATGGCCACCTTGTTCCTGCCAGCCTCATTTTCTGTTCTTCAACTAGCCTGGTTTTCTGTGCTCCCCTCAGACAAAAACCTCTTTCAGGTCTGGTGACAGGTGAGCCTCAGTGATATATGCCTGATGTGGAATGAACCTGTCTGACTTGAAGACAGGGAGTGGAGGGTATGACCTCTGGGAAATTTGTTGACCTCATTAAAGGACTTGGGGGCCCTTTAAACCTCCTTTAAATCAAAGTTTATATGTCTATATGGGGTGTGGAAAATATGTGGAGTATACATATATATAGAGAGAGGTGAGAGAGAGGGCTGGGGAGAAGGAGAGAGAAAAGTATATATACTATAGTAACAGAACTCACTAATTTTTGGCAAAGTGGACACACTCATAACCAGTGCACGGATCAAGGAGTGACATCACATCACAGTGTCACAGTTGTAACTTGTTGGGTGACCTGGTCATAGCATAAACCTCTTACAGTGTTCTTACCCAGATGCAGATGTATAGCCTGCCCCACACCCAGGCTCTCCATGGTGTCTGTAGCAGACACTGTCACATACATGGTCTGTCAACGAGTGAAATGTCATGAAATGTCACGACATATACCCCTTCTCCCAACCCTGCTCTTTTAAGACCAAAGGTTAGCTGCTGCTTGGACTACTACTACTACTAGCACAGCTATTTTGCTTTTGAACTTTATGTAAATAAAAGAAGCCAGTGTCTTTTGTTTGTGAGATTTGTGCACAAAGTTTTGTTATCTTGTCATTTGTTCTTGCTCTTTGCTACAAACATATCACAATAGATCAGCCATTCTGTTGCTTGTAGGCACTTGGGTAGGCTGTTATAAGTAGAGCTGCTATGAACATACCTGTAAGTATGCATTTTCCTATTTCTGTAGGCCATAGGTTTAGGAGCAGAGTTTTTGGGCCATAGGGGATGTGTGTACTCTGCACAGATAGATACAGTTTTTCCAAAGTGCTCTACCTATATACCTCCCTCCAGCACCTGTGAGCATTCCTGTTGGAAAATGTGGCGAAAAGTTGACATTTGCTATTTTCCCTCTTTGCCTTTCCCATGAGTGTGTAAAGATATTGCATATGTGATTTCCTTTGGATTTTCCCGATGAGTGGGGAAGTAGAACACTTTCTTATGTGCTCTTTGGTCCCCTTGGGTGTCTTTTTTAATGAAAACATTAAATAGGGAAGTGGGATAAGGTTTTGCTCATTTTTCTCGGACAATTGGATCAGTATAATTTTTACTTATCTATAGAAGTTCTTTATGTGTTATGGATACAAGTAAATCCATATTGAGTGTAGGCACACAATTTTTTCCCATTTTTATTAAGTAGTGTTATTTGATGATCAGAAAATTTTCATGTTAATGTAACAGAGCTCATGGACTTTCAGAACAATTTCAACAATGGTTAACACTGTTTATGTGACCTGATATGCACATTTCATTTAAATATTAACATTTTAAAATGGGAAACATGAAGCTTGGAGAGGTTGAGACTTTTCCAAATTCAGAGACAGCAGAGGTAAGATTCCTGCCTGTTCCCGAGCCTGTGTCCTGTGATCTCTACTGGGCACAGAGGGGACCAATTCATTAATATTCCATGGTCATTATTCTGATCTCAAGTGTTTTTCATTTAACTCGTACATTTCTTTCCACTTGAATTAATTGTCAACATTTAAAAATTAGAAGAAATACGTATTTCCAACTTTTTTTTTAAGTTGTAGGTTTTGGCAATACTGGTCTTGTTTTCCTGTGTCACCCTGGACTTCTGGAGCTGAGTGGTTACCACTTCCCATAGATGGACCCAAGCGCTCTAATTTTCTACCAGTAGTGCTGTGATTAGTCATGCTGCCGACTTCAGTTACTTCCATTTCCTGGCTGGCTCCTGAGGGCATCTGAATTTTCATCTCTGCTCTACTGTTTTTCTGAAATGATATAATAGAGACATTTTCCTTCTCTGTTCCATCTGTTTGTTCCTCCATGTCCTCCGACATCTCCCCTCTCTTTTCCATGTGTCTGGGCTCCACGCATAAGCAGCCTGTCTACTCTGGCCACAAGTGTTTTTGTAAATAAGCAGAGCAGTTACTGCTTAGGTGAGGCAGCTAGAAGAGTCCCTTAAAATGATGTACCCCCCTCCTTTAAGAGGTGAAGGTGTTGTAGCTTCATAATCTGTGGGAATACAAAGGGTTTCCTAGAAAAAATACCCAACAAGGTTTAATCTATCAGATTGGCACCTTAAGCATAAGCCAAGGAAGCATTGGGAGAAACAGTCTGTAGACTGTGTTAGGAGCGTGGGCAGGGAAGTCAGGTATCTGAAAGACTGACCCCCTAAAGGGGTGCTGTTCTGGTGTGACTACAGAGATGAGAAAACCATGAGAATATGACAGGGCTTAGAGGGAGGGGTAACTATGTATGATTCCCCCGCCCCCCGCCAATTGTCCCTGTACATGTCCTCTGTCCAGCCATTTCCTTTCTTTTGCTAAATCCCCCTATGCAATCAGTATAATGTGGAGGTAAAGAGCTTGACTCCAATTAGACTCATTAGATTTAAGTATTGCCTCTTCTTTAAAACTGTATGACCTTGGAGTCATCTTTTTGTGCTTCAATTTGCTTATGCGTAATTTCAGCATAATGAGATAGCACTTCATAGAGTTGCAAGGACTACTAAAGAAGATATCTGCAATCTTTAGAATGAAACTTGGCAAATAATTCCCCCTTAATAAACATCAGTTCTTTCTGCTGCTGCTACACAGGCAAGCACACTAGACCTGAGGGGTCAAATGACAAGAGATCAGAGCTTGTGCTGCTTGCTCTAGCCCTGTTTATCCAGGGAGCTTCCATTTTCTCATGTGGAAAAGATGCATGAGGATTAAAAATGAGGCTAACACCAGCAAGATGAAAGTACTAAGACAGTGTATGCTTATTATAGCTTATCTCTCCACCACTTTCTCCCTTCTGACTCTTCTTCCAGAGATGAATAATTGGATTGGTAGAAAAGATGAGTACCTGTGAAAAGACAATTAACATTATATAGTAGTGGGAAATGAGAGTTGTAGGGATGTCCTATTATTGATTTGTATTTTACCTTTTATTTTTTTATCAGTATAGCTAAGTATTTATGAATTTTACTGATTCTTTAAGTAACTGACTTTTTGCTTTATTGACTTTATTGTCTACCTGTTTTTAATTTCATTGATGTTTGCTGCCCCCTTTATTATTTCCTTTCTTTGCTTGCTTTGGATTGAATTTGTTCCTTTTATTGCTAAAGTGTAAGCTTAGGTTATCATTTCAAAACTTCCTGTTTTTAGTGAAAGTATTCAGTTGTGTAACTTTCTAAGTTTTTCTTAAATGGCATGCCACAAATTTTGATGTCCTGTTCTTTGACCCATGAGTTATTTAGAAGGATATTGTTTTGTTGTTGATTTCTCTTTTAATTTAGTTCTGGTCAGGAAACAAAATTTTTAATTCCTTGAAATTATTTTATAGCTCAGGATGTGAGCTATCTTGATGAATGTTTATTGAAAGAATGTGTTTCCTGGTCAAATGTTCTATAAATCATGAATAGGTCAAGTGGATATATATTGCCAACGTAAAGCTTATTGATATCGTTATCTACGTGTACTCTCAGTTACCTGAGAGTAATGTTAATGAGTCTAGTTAATGCTGAACCATTTGTCTATTTGTCCTTTCAGTTCTATCAGTTTTTCTTATATGCATTATATATATATATATTTCTTGTATACATTTAGGATTATTAATTCTTCTTAATGAATTGACTAAGTTGTCATATCATTATTTGATGATCCTTTTTAGTCCTAGTGGAGCTCTTTATTCTGAAGAATTCTTTTTCTTACTCCTGTTTTCTTTTGATTTATGTTTACATGTTATATATCCATTTGCTTATATATATGTGTGTGTGTATATATCTTCATCTATTATCATCTATCTACACACACTTATATTTAAAGTGGATGGATCTTTTATATATTTGGTTTAATGTAACCATTAATGTACTTGTATTTTAACACTATCAGCTTTTTCTTTGTTTCTGTTTGTTCTGTCTGTTCTTTGTTCCTGTTTTTCATAACTTCTTTTGAAATGAGTGTATCTTATGGATCCATTTTATCTCCAATATTGATGTTGGGGAACCTCATCATCATTCTCATCGCCAATTGTCAGAATAGCATCAGGCTCACCAATCTTTGTAGGTTTTGTTTGTTTGTTTGTTTGTTTTAGCAGTTACACAGACATACCAGGCAGGGCGTGGTAGGGCCAGGACCAAGGGCACTGGGAGCCAGGTGAGCTTACCACTCCCACAGGAATCTTTTTACTCTGGGCTCTTTCTCTGGTGTTCTCTCATGCTCGCTCATGGTCATGCACATGCTCTCTCTCATTGTGCCCCTTTATCCCCTCTCTCCTAGGCCCAGGTGTGCACACTTTAAACACACTCGCACCCACGGGACACACAATCATGGGGAAGATACAATAACCCAGGTGCTGGATATACAGGCTAATGAAGAAAAAAACTTGACTCACCCTGCAATAAACCTTTTAGTTTTACCCATTTTTAAATTTAGTGATTGCTCTCTGGTTTACAAAGTATACCTTTAACTACTTAGCACATTCTACTTTCAAAAAATATATCGCTTCATTAGGGTATATATAGGGTAAGTCTCTTACAGGAGTATATTTCAATTTCCTCCCTCCTGTTTTTTGTTCTATTATAGTCATATATTTTGCTTCTATATGTTAAAACACTACAGTGTTTGTCTGCTTTTTCTCCATTGCTGCTTCTTAAGGTAATTTTGTAGATATTCCCCCCCCTCTCTTCCAGATGTACTACAGATATCTGTATGTTTGTTTTTGTTCTGTGACCATGGTAAAACTAAAAAACACTTAATACTAAGTAGCCTTTGGTTTTTAAAGAATGAATCTTATCACCTTTGGGAAAGATATTGCTGCCATTAAGAATGCATACTTTAGACTTCTCGGCCACGGATCAAAAATTATGCAATCATGTACAGTACAAAATCCAAAAAAAAAAAAAAAAAAAAAGAATGCATACTTTAGATATGGAATTGTCTTTTAAAGAGATTAAAAATAAGAAAAACTTTTATATTTGCCATCATTTTCACCATTTCTGATACACTCCACTTCTTTGTTGAGATTCAAAATTTCAATTGGGATCATGCTTTTTTTTTTTAATTAGAAAAAATTTTGTGGGAAGAAAGCAAGTTACATGCAGATAGGTGTATGTATTACAATACCATAATTACAAAATTATAATTACAAAAATAGTATATTATTTACTAATGTGTGATTTAAAAGTTTCAAATGCCACAGGATGACAAACATCAAATCTAGTGTACTGTTTATTATTTCTGGTAATGTATAATGGGCAATGGGATAGAAGAGATATTCACAGAGAATGTCTGGATTTTTAAAATATAAGTTTTTTTAATTTTGTATATATATATGTGTATTTATATTTATATTACAGTATTGTGTACCATGGGGCTTTCCCACTTCCCTAACACCTGTTAACAATCCTACCTTTTTGTGCCCTTTGCCTCCCCTGCCTTCTTCCCCCTCCTCCTCTCTTGCTCCGTTGTTCAATCCCATTGGTTGTTTCTAATTTTTCTTATTCGTTTGTTTGTTTTTCCCTATATCCATCATATAAGCGAGACCATCCTGTACTTCTGTTTTTCTTTTTGACTTATTTCTGCTAATATGAGTCTTTCTAGTTCCATCCAGGTTGCTGCAAATGACATGTGTTTGTCCTCCTTGATGGATGTGTAGTATTCCTTTGTGTATAAGTATCACATTATTTTTAGCCAATCATCTGTTTTGGGGCATTTGGTTTGTTTCCAATTCTTTGCAATTGTAAACAGGCCTGCAATGAACATGTGCATACATGTGTCCTTTTGAATTAGTGTTTTCATGTCCTCTGGGTAGATTCCCAGTAGAGCTGAGTTGAATGGTAATTCCACTTTCAATTGTTTGAGGGTCCTCCACACGGTCTGAACCAGTTTGCACTCTCACCAGCAGTGTAAGAGAGTTCCATTTCCTCCAGATCTGTGCCAGCACTTATTGTTGTTCTTTTTATTTATATGGGCCATTCTTACTGGTGTAAGATGATATCTCAGTGTGGTTTTAATTTGCATTTCCCTGATTATTAGTGATGTGGAACATTCTTTCATATGCCTATTAGTCATCTGTACCTCCTCTTTTTAGTTCTTCTCCCCACTTTTGATTGGATTTTCTGCTTTGTTTTTGTTGAACTGTAGGAGGTCTTTGTGGGTCTTTGTTATCAGACCCTTGTCACTTGTCTGGAGGGCAAAAATTTTCTCCCAGTGGGTTGGGTTTCTTTTTGTTTTGTTTATGGACTCATTTGCTGTACAGAAACTTTAGTTTGATATAGTCTCAGTTGTTTATGTTTTCCTTCATTTTTTTTTGCCAGCCATAGTTGTTTCCCAAAATGGATTTCTGAGGTGAAATTCATGAAGGGTTTTGCCCAGGTTTTTCTCTATGTATTTTATGGTTGCAGGTCTCACTTCCAAATCCTTTATCCATTTTGAGTTGATTTTTGTAAGGTGCAAGGGTATTGTCCTGGTCCATTTTTTTACATGTCTTGATCCAGTTTTCCCAGCACCATTTACTGAAGAGGCTATCCTTGTTCCAGAGTATGTTTTTTGCCCCTTTGTCAAAGATTAGTTGACCACATATGTGTGGTTTTATTTCTGGGTTTTCAATTCTGATCCATTGGTCTGTTTGTCTGTTTTGGTAGCATACTTATTTTGCCTAAAGGAATCCCTTTAATATTTCTTATAGTGCAGATTTACTGATAATTATGTCAGTTTTTTTTTATCTCAGCTGAAGTAGTTTAATTATCTCAGCTGAAGTAGTCTTTTGTTTGGTCTTAGTTTTTAAAATATATAAATTCCTTTGCATGTTATTGATATTTTCCCCCTTTTCATACTTAAAAGTTTATTGTCTTGTTATCTTTTGGTCTTCATAGTTCCTGCCAAGAAATTAAATGTAAATCTTACTTTTGTTCCTTTGTATGTAATAGCCGTTCTTCCTCATCCCTACCCCCACTCCCTAACCTGTTGATTTCCTAAGATGGCTTAAAGATTTTTAGAAGTTTAATGATGATTTTCAGTGGTTGGACTATGATAGACCTAGATATATGGGCTTTTATTTTTGTTTTTGTATTTATCCTCTTTGGTGTTCTTTGGAGCTCTTGGATCTATCTTTGGTTGTTTTTCATTAATTTTGGAAAATTATTAGTCACAATCTATTCAGATATTTTTTCTCTTCTGTTCATCCTCCTGGGACTTTAATTACATGTATGATAGACCCTTGGATGTTGTCCTGCAGCTCTTGATTGCTAGATTATTTTTTCTTCATTTCTTTTCTCTCTTTGTATCTTAGTTTTGATAATGTTTATTGACTTATATTCAAGTTTATTGAGTCAGCTATGTTTAGTCTTCTGATATGGCACTTTAATGGGACATTTTTCATATCTGATATCACTTGTTATCTTTGTTTCTACCATTTCCATGTACATTTTTATATTTCTGTTTCTCTGGAAATTCCCAATTTTCTTATGCATCATACTGATTTATTTTTGCATTGAATCCTTCCCTAACATAGTCATTATTATTTTGAAGTCTTCAGGTAATTCTGACACTAGATCAACTTTGGTTTTGTTGATTTTCTGTCTTCTCAAATGTGGGTTATTTTTAACATCTTTCAAGATTTTTTTTTGTTCAATTCTGGACATTGTGTGTGAAAAGCCAGTGAAAACTGAAGTAAATGATATTTATACCTGGAAATGGATGAGGAGTAGTGAGGAGAACAGAGTCTCATCAGATTTCCTGGTTTGGGATTTTATAATCGATTCACTCTCAGTTTACCACAAATTCTAGATTTCTTCAGTAATAGAGGCACCCTTGCCTTGTACTTCATGGTAGCCACAGAATACTGGAAAGTTGTTCCTTGTTCACCTTACAGTCTCAGCTTGCTTTGCCATAGAGGGTTCTCTCTGCTGCCCTTTCCTGGCAGTAGACTTCTGATTCTCCTTTGCTCTGTGTGCTGGTCTTGAGATAAGGGTGTGGGTGATGGGGGAGTAGACGTTTGGTTCTCTGGTCCATATTCAATCTTAGACTCATGCTGACCTCCAGACAGGGTTTTCTAACCATTCCTATCCTCCTCTACCTCCTTCAGGCAAATCCTGCTTTTTATCTATGGGGATTCTTGGGTGGAAGAGAGTGATCTGCCCTTCCCCAGCAGCAACAGACTACTCACTTTAAGTTTTAGAGTCCTAAACAGAAAGCAATTTCCTGCTCTTCCACCAAGAATGATGATCTTGTAGCCACATCCCATCTGGGTTCAGAAACTGATTTTTGCCTGGGTGCTGGGGTAGATCCTTTCCCCAATTGCTTAAGATTTTTTGACTTGAATGAGAGATGGTTTGAGAGATGGGTAGGCTTTTGTCCTCTGGACAACTGAGGGGACTGTCCCTGGCCTCCTGCCTTGCCCATTATCCTCCTAGGAGTGCCAGGTGGTGATCTTGAATAGGGTTTTAGCAATTTGTATAAATGTCACATGTGTGCTCTGGAGTGCCTTGTTACACCAATCTGTCATGCTCACCTATATTCAACTTTCCAAAACTTTAATAATTTTCTCTCTTTAGTTTACTCACTTTTATGGTAACTATCATTTCTTCTCATTTTTTTATTTTAGTGTTCAGTTCACCTCGTTTCTGCTCTCTGTTGAGCTCGAGAAGTCTTGAGAAGTCTTGATTTTATAAATAACTCAATTTGTCTAGTTGTTAGAGTAAAACTACATTTTCTAGCAGTTTTCTGTGTCCTAGGGATGGGGGAAGGAGAGGAGAACTCCTGCTCATGGGTAAATAAATTTTATTTACTGATCTGGCACTTTAATCCTTTCATCAGAGAGTAGGCTAAGTTCACTCCAGTACTAAGTTAGAGGCTCTTGAGAAATAAAAACATACCACTTCTCCGTAGTGTGTATCATTCTCATCAGACATCCATAATCAATGTTTATCTAAGGGAAACATTCCTTTTCAGAAACATAGAATGAAAATTTACAAACCATGAACTGGGGGTCAAAAAGATAGCCGTATGAACTGGATACATTTTCTTTTAAAAATAAGTTACTTTTTAGAGAAAAATAGTTCATTAACCAGGAAAAATTAAAAAATACAGGAGAAAATAAACAACCCCATTAATCCCATTAACTCAAGAAACCATTACTAATAGTTTACTGAGGTTTTTCTAGTCATTTTTCTAGGGCTGTATCTGTATTGGCTTATGTCTATTAATATGTGAGGCTGAATAAATAACTTGTGTGTTACAAGTTACAAAAAGGTGTGTTTATTGTAGACTGGGTACCGTGATGTTCATGAATTGATGATCTGATTCATGTTGGTCTGATAAGGATGCTAAGATGTACTACATATTTTTGTTTGTTCTTTTTAAAAAGACAATTAATTATTTATTTATTTTTATTTTGTATTTTTAATTGATTGCATATATATGTTATATTGTTATATTTCCTGGGGTTCTCCCACCACCTTGTCCCCTGTGAACAATCATCTTAATCTGTTGTGCCCATCCCTCCCCTAATTTTACCCCCTTACCCCTCTCTTGCTCTATGCTTCAAATCTGCTGACAGTTTTAAATTTACCCTTTCTTTTGTTTGTTTTCCCCATATCCCACATCCAGTATTTGTCTTTTACTTTCTGACTTATTTCTACTAATATGATTCCTTCTAGGTCCATCCATATTATCAAAAATGCGTCAAATTTGTCATTTTTATTGGTGAATAATATTCCATTGTGTACATGTACCACAGCTTTCTGATTCACTTGTCTGTTTGGGGGCATTTGAGTTGTTTGCATATCCTGGCTGTTATAAGTAGTGCTGCAATAAATATTTGAGAACAGGTGTCCTTTTGAATTAGAATTTTTGTATCCTTTGGATAGATTCCCAAAAGTGGGATTGCTGGGTCAAATGGTAGTTCCATTTTCAGTATTTTGAGGGTCTTCCACACAGCTTTCTATAGTAACTGAACCAGTTTGCATCCCTACCAGCATTATATGTATTTCTTTCCACATCCATGCCATCATTTATTATTGCCCATTTTTTGTTAGGGTGTGAGGTGTGAGGTGTATCTCAATGTGGGTTTTGATGTGCATATCCCTGATTTTAAATGATGTTGAGCAATTTATTCATATGCCTATTGACCATTTGTATTTCCTCTTTGGAGAAGTGTCTTTTAAGCTCTTCTCCCATTTTTTGACTGGGCTTTTTGTCTCACTTTTGTTAAGTTGTGTGAACTCTCTGTGGATCTTTGGTATTAAACCCCTGTCAGTTGAGAGGAGTGTATTACATATTTTTGTTTGGCACTTAGAGCTGGATTTCTCCTTATAGTTACACATGAATGATGAGGGCAGGTGTATTTATGTAATTCAAGTAGGATGCCATGCTGAACCATTGTTAGGGTTAGAACAAACTGGAGTTAAGGAAATTTTCAAGGCTTTTAACGTGTGTTTTACTTTTTTTCTTTCCCAGAAAGTATTTTGGAGAAAAAATTGGACTGTATTTTGCCTGGTTGGGATTATATACCTATTTCCTCATCCCATCTTCTGTGATCGGGGTGATTGTGTTTCTTTACGGATGTGCGACAATTGAAGAAGATATCCCCAGGTAAGGTGGTTTGGAGGAAAAAGACTCCATTCTTGTGTGTTAGTAGTTTCTGATGCTTTTTGGTCACTACATTTTGCATGCTCCCTTCTAAAGTCCTCAGCCACTTGTTACCTCCTTTCTTTGTACCACTTCTCTCCAGCTACAGAACTGGGAGTTACAGGTTCTGAGTTGGCTTCAGAGTCATGGTGGGCATGGCCCCCTTCCTCTCACATCTCTAGGGCCAGGGTTTGATGTAAGCAGATGGGAAAAAAACTAATGGAAAAACAATCATGGCTGAGAAATGCTTTTTCTCTACAGCATGACTTTCCCCCTTGATTTCTCGTAAGACCAAGATAGAAAGCGTTGAGCGACAGTCTGGGTAGAGGCCATGTCTACATGGTCAAACAGTATTGGGGTAAAATGCTGTGGGCTGTCTGAAAGAGCAGGCAGTTCTGGTATTCAGAAAGCCTCAGCCTCTGGTTCAGAAGTCCCGGAGGTGACAGCTCCCTAGACTAGGCTCTTGGCAAATCCATTCTTATGGGGGAAGAAAGAACCTACAAAGAAAAGAAACACTTTAAAACCTTGGGGAGTGACAACATTCCATATTAGTGATATGACTGAATTGTTCTCTGCCGGAGTCTTAGTGTCCTTGACTGTGAAAGGGTGATCATAGTATCGACCTCTTGGTGGAGGGATAAAGATTAAAGGAGACAGTGCATACACATGACTGAATGTTGAGATAATTGTTGAATGAATTGACATCTGTGGAACTAGAGTACAAGGAGCAAAATAAACACTCAGCCAATAGAATTTCAATCTTTTGTTATTGCAGAGCTGTCCTTGCAAACTGAAGCATGGTTTATGTACTTTAATGCCGTTTTGGTTACAAGTGTTGCAAAGTGAAACTTGAATTAGCTTGACAGCTGAGGACCCTGGCGATGATAGCTGTCCACTAAAGTTCGGAGTAGTAATAGGGAATAACATGCATACTGAAGAAAGGACCAAGAGTCACTACATCCCAGTACTGAGTAGACAGACTTGTGCTCTTTTGGAGTTTGTGCTCTTTTGGGGTTTATGTTTATCAGCCATTCCTCAGAATGATCAAAAACTTGCAGTACCTCTGGCATTGTTTTAGAGATTTCTAACTTTGGCACTGAACCTAGACTTGATTGTCCAGGTATGATTTTCTAAAACCTTTTTATTTTGAGAAGACTACAGATGTGCAAAGAGTTGAAAACTCATGCAGAAGAGTCAAGTGGGTCATTCATTCAGTTCCCCCAGTGGTTATGTCTGTATTACTACAGTTCAATAGCAAAGCCAGAATATTTACCTTAATTGGGACTTTGAATGATACCTTTGGTCCATTCTTTGTAATTGGTCCATTCTTTAATGACCACAAATAATTTTAATAGGCAAGATGCAAAAATTGCTTGCAAGTAATGATTCTACAGCTTGATGCATGGAAAGGAAAGTAAACATTCCTTTACTCACCAAGAAATTAGATCCATTTGTTAGACATTTGCTTACATTGGTAAGAGCAACTGGAGTCTTAAAAAAAGCTCGTCTATCTAAACCTCTAAACCAGACTGAGAAACGTTAGTCACATCAGGTTCAAGGTCTTCCTAGCAGATGATGTGTTCTCAGTACATGCCTGTGGACTGACAGAGCACGGCATTGCCTTTCCTGTGAGCAGTGAACACCACTGACTTTGGGGGCTTTGTTAAGTTAGTTTAACTTAAATTGTTAGGCTGTTTACCAAACTAAAGATGGTTTCTAGAGAAAATGATAAAAGGGAGCAATACCCCGTTAGATTTATGACCACAGTTCTAACTTTAAATCTGTGGCTCAAGCAGTGAACAATCTAGACTCTCACTTCTAAGCGAACTTCCCCCTCATTCAGTCTGTCTAGCGGCAGCGTCTCTCAGGGAATGCATAGTCATTTTAATGACATCCCGAGGCTAACTTTCTCCAGAATTCTGTTAAAATTGCTTACATAAAAATGAACCAAAAAATCCTCCAATACATATAAAGCATTCTGATTTCAAATTTAAATGATTTGGGGAGTATCCAATTTAAATGATTTGGGGAGTATCCAAAATGGCCACCATTTTGTACAAATGATTGATAGTTGACTGTATTCTAATTTTAAAACCAATCATTAACACAGCACTTATGTTTCAAAGTGCTTTACACCCTGTCGGTTGCTAACGCTTTTTTCATTCTTGACCTTTTAACATTGACTGGATTTCATTAGGATGAGGTTCATCAGGGTTATCTATGCATGCACGATATGTACAATCAATGTGTAAAAGCATTCCCAGCCACAAAGTGATGTCCCTCACGCAGGCACTTGAAGGGCACGTACTGACAGCACCTGTGTCCTCTGCTTGAAAGCAAACTTGATTAGCTTTTGTCCAGGCCAACAGCTTTCTGTGGGAATCTATTTTCTAGGAGGGTACTCTCTTCTCCAAAAGTAGCCACTTCTTACCTACAAAATGACTCTGTGTCTGACCCAGAAGACTTAAAATAGACCTAGCTCTACAATTACCAAGAAGAATGTGCCCAAGTGAAGTTTAGCATTGCTGAACTTACCAAGATATTACTATTGAGTATTGTCAATGTGAGTGAGTCACTGCTGTTGACCCTTGCCAGTGGAAGCTTAGCAGCCCGTCAGTGGAGGGACTGAGGTTTACCCTCAGAGACTGGAGTTTCCATTCTCTCACACATATGGCCTTTCCTTGCCATGGACTTAATAGCTCATTAAAACAAATCCCATAGCTGGGCCTTGACAAACAGCGACAGCCTTCCTTCAGACCCTTCCACTTCTTTCTGAAGGGGAACTCCACCCAGGCCTCCCCTGCCTTCCTGACTTTCTGGGAAACACTTGCTTCAGCCCTCAGGGTACCAGATTCCTTTGCCTGGCAGTGGCCTCCCACGTGTCAACTGTGCTCTGTAGCGCCCTCTGCTGCCTGTTTCAGGAGAAAACGCAGCTGTTCTCTGTGTAGGGATCCCTTGCCTCCCTATCACTGTGCTTAAGAACAGCCAGTATCTATTTTCATGAAAATTTGACATCTTTACCCTCTCCCTACCAAACCACAAGATTGACCATCTACCTGTTATTCCCCAAGGAGAGTATTACATTCCAGAGTGATGCATTCATTCATTGTCCTGCCAGTATGTGGTGGTGGGGGTTACTAGGGTAGTCCAACTGGGCTTTGGTTCTTTGCTTTTTATTTACAAACACACGGGGAATCTAGATTGGTGAATCCAGCTACTCACGTAAGTGGAATTTCAAATGTTTTCATCAGCCTATTAAATAGAAACAGTGAGAACAGGTTAGAGTGCACATGGTAGTTATTTGACTCATATGTCTCTCTCCAACTATCATAAAATCTAGATCATGTAAGAATTTATCTTACCCTTTCATTGTGCTTGAGCCCATTGTAAGGTTATGATCATTCTTACTTTGGTTGATTTATTCATTGACACTCTACAAAGATGCACCTAGCAAAGGACTTCCCACCTATATCTGACTCCACTCTATTCGTATGTCCTCTACTTCACATGGCCTCTCCTTCTAGAAGTGAGAGCTGGTATTGATGCAACCACACACTCAGGTTTGTTTTCCTGGTGACCAGTATAATGCATTTGTGAGACAGCCAGTAGGATTTAAGGAGGCAGCCTGGAAGAGTGGATAATGAAATCTAACTTCAGACTGGTGACTTATTCCCAGCTGTTGATGCTACTGCCAACTCAGACTCAACATGTTCTGAAGGGATTTTTTAAGACAGCTTTCAGTTTATAGCATCTCTTGACACTTTGGTTTTCTGTTGGAACACTTCAAATGGCTAGGAGCTCCATGTTTCCGAAGGTGGCCCATCTATTTTGGAGCGCAAAATAAAAGAATCACACTTTCTAGGGAAGATCCAAGCTCAGCTTCTTCAACACTTCTCTTCTGCGGAGGGGATGAGCTTAGCCATGGGTTTGGAAGTGGGAGGTGTTTGTGCCCGGGCAGGGTCCTGCTTGAGCCTGTGTGACCCAGCAGCCTCTGTCCACTGCAGCAAAGAGATGTGTGACCAGCAGAACGCCTTCACCATGTGTCCTCTGTGTGACAAGTCCTGTGATTACTGGAACCTCAGTTCAGCCTGTGGGACGGCGCGGGCCAGCCACCTGTTCGACAACCCTGCCACTGTCTTCTTTTCCATCTTCATGGCTCTGTGGGGTAAGTAGGCAGCACTAGAACATGAACAACACTGTTAGAAGGTCCAGTAACTAAATTCTGAAGGATTGCTTCCTTTAGTAGTCTTTATATTTCAAGAAGAATTTTAGGGACACTGGTTTCCTTGCATATGTGTAAGCAGAATTAGGATTGTTCTCATGGCTTTATATTATTTTCGGGAAAAGGTAAAGTTAACCTTGTGTGTATCTCATGTATGATTTATTTATTTAGAACTTGGATATACATGTATCTTGAAAACTCATGCTGTACCCATAAGGCACTTCCAGGTACAGTGCTAAGTCATGTCAAGTCTTAGGTGCCGTCCAGTTTAGCACTCAGTGTGGCCAAGATGATAGAGATAGCTGGTGGAAAAGGTGAACTCACACCTGGTCTCCTGACTCCAGGTTCAGTATATTTCCAGCATGCCAAAAAGTGTAGAATGTAAAGATTGCACTTAACCTGATTAATAATTACAGTATTCTCACCAAAGGGTTTTGTTAAAGAAAAACAAATAGTTCCTTCATTTACCTCCTCCTCCCTTGCCTTTGAGTATTAGGATGAGAATATTCCCTGAGACATAGCTGTCTGACCACACACACACACACACACACACACACACACACACACACACACGCATGCGTGTACTTCTGATTGTACTTCTATTCTCTCACAAACTGGGATGACCTGGAATAACAACCCTGTGGTAACTGAGTTCTTCCAAGAAGACACACCCATGTGCATAAAGAAGGAACCGAACCCACATGTTGCAGCCCATCTGGAGTGGCCACCTGCTTTCATTCATCAGTGGATGTGCAGGCCTGGCTTTCCCCTTGGATTGCCAAGGATTCCCCTTGGATCACCGACTCCGTGGGGGCCCAGAGGACCTGCCAGGGTGGGTGTGAGTCACACCACTGCAGGTGTGGGGAGAGAGGAGAGGTTCATTCTTCAGCATTGGGAGAACTGAACACGACCTGTCTTTTCCCCACTGAACCTCTCCCTGGATCAAGGAAGAGCTAATCTGGAGAGATTCCCCTGTTAGGAGCCCAGCACCAGCAGTTTCCAGGGGATGCTCTTTTCTTGGGGAGAATGTCACTGCCCAGGGACATGGTTAGGGGGCAGCCCCTGGCATTAGAGATGGGAGTAGGAGGAGGTGGCACCTCTGACCATGGGTTTCTGGAGCTGTTCCAGGTAAGGGCAGTAGGGAAAACTGAAGTCAAGGCTTGCTGCCTGGAATTGGAGCAATTTTGTCTCTTCGTCACATGGGAGCATCTAGTCGTTACAGCAAAACCCATTTGAACAGATATGGAGCCTGGAACACGCATTCATGTTTTGATATATTGCCACCCTAATTTGCATTCATTTGTCTTGCAGCCATTACCGTGATCGAGTAGCTGAAGCTTAAATAACCCCGGGCCCGTGAACCCTTAAGAACTTTCCTGGGATGCATGATAACCTTGTTGTAGAGAATCATAGTTTTCAATTGTACTTTCCTGCTTTCAAGCCCCAACAACGGTCTCTCCTTTCTCCTAGGGAGCTCTAATGAACAAATAGCTCCCTGCCCGTCTGACATTCTCAGTAATGTCTTCCCCCCTGGCTCCTCTCCCTTCCTCTCACAGAGCAGGAGGGAGAGCACAAAAGGTGGGAGTGTGTCAGAGCTTCCTGGCATAGGGCAGGGTTTGGTTTTGTTTTTTTAACAGCCCTGCTGTGTTTTATGCAATTATGAATTTGGTTACAGTAGCCAAGAGCCTCTGGGCATGATTGCCTACAAATTACAAGGAAAAATAATAGTGAAGGTTCTCATTTCCATGATTGTTATGACCGGTGGTGCTGTGCTGGGTGGGCCTGGGTCTAGGCCTGCCAGGAATAAGTCTGGAGGAAGTGGTTCTCCGCAGGTAGAGATGCAGGTTGTTGGCAGGGCCTGTGTGGGAGTCGCCAAGCCAGGGGGGAGGGCAGAGGGGTGGGGTCAAATATAGAGGGTTCAGGAGAACCTGGTCAGCAGAACCTGGGTTTGCTGGACATTTTGGCCCACCCCCTACCCATCTCCAGTGGCTCTGGTTTCAGACTGCAGGGAACTTTAGAAGGAGGATGATACTTTATCAACACAGGAAGTCAAGGAACAAGTTTCTAAATCAAGGCAAAGGACTCCAGCTTAGATGTCAGGTGGTCCTGAATGCTTCTCAGTGAGCTCCCTCCCACTGTGATCCACCTTCAGCTGCTTGAAGCCACTCTGTGTGATTGGATTTGACGGTTCTCGCCTTGGTGCCATGTCTGCTGCACACAGTTCTGGGTCTTTGAGCATCATTGTCCTTTTTTTGTCACTTGGGTGATAGCTTCCCTGGTGTATTCTTGTGACTAGATGTACACGAGACTCCTTAGCACAGTGCCTGGTCCGTCTGTGCACCTAGGGTGCTCTGCTGCTCTTCATCATGGTGGTTCTCCCTGCCCTCATGGTTCCTCTTCAGGACTCTTGCTCTGTGCAGAGTCCTCAGACCCTGAGAGGAATATGGGGAGAGGAAGGACGTCCTGCTCATTCTCACAGCAGCCTAGGCTAGTGCCAGTGTTGGAAGGTGGTTGGGACACCCTTATGGGGAAAGCCCAAAGGAGAAAAACCTATAATTGAGGCAGCACTGTGATGCAGTGCCAAGTGAAAAATCAAGCTTGAAGGAACTGCTCCTTCAACTGGACCTTAGGTGTTTGCTATGCTCAGCTCTGTGCTCTGAGGCAACCGAGAGTCCAGGAATAGCTTCTGGTCTGTTGCTATACCATGGGCTTGAACAGCAGCTAGTGGTCCAGTGTGGCCTCAGATGAGTCCCAGGCTCAGACGGAGAGTACCTGTGAACCTGATCTGGTGGGAAATGTGTGTTTTGAACTGATCAGGAAAAAGACCTGGTAGCCATTGCAAAGTAGGAAGCACAATTTGGGCAAGAAGATAATAGCAAGGAGGTGACCTTAGTAGCAATGCAGAGGTGATGACAATTGGTTGGGGCAGATCTGGACATACGGATGGGGTCTGAAGTACTGGGCCCCATTGTCTGAGAAGAACTTAAATCATAAAGAACCACTGAAATTTTTGGCAGGGGGCTGTTAGCTTTGTTCCTTTCCTCACTCTTCTTCACTGGCCAGATCCCATTCTGCAAAACACAGTAGTGGTGCCCTCCCTGGTGGTGAGCGCTGTCTTTGTGCATGCCCGTAACTTTTTATCTGTGCTTTTCTTGGAGTCCAGATCACTCTATACCTAGTCTTACTCTTCTTTATAGTCTCTCCCCACAGACTGTAAACAACTTGAGAGCAGAATCCAACTCAAAGCTATTACATCTTCCCAAGTGTGCCCAGAACAGACTTTTGTACCTTGCAGGTAGTTTAGTTGGACCTAGTTTTCTTTCCTTTTTCTTTTTTCAGGATTAGTAATTCATTACAGTTTGCTAACATAAAAAGACATTTATTGTAAGAAGCAAACTTGCAGATGCAGGAAATGAAAGATGGCCAGGCCTCCAGGGAACTGGAGCTAGGCTTGCCATCAAGAATGACACCCATCTTTCCTTTCAGATGATGAGTTTTTTCTCCCATTGATGCTTCTCTGTCTCTTGGTTTGGATTTCAAGAGAGAGTATCTATTGGCCCAACTGTGGGCTCTGGCTCCAGTGTTATTCTGGTGTCCTTAGTTAAGACTACAGAGTAGAGGGCATTGGTTCTTACTGACAATCATTGGACTGTGGTTGGTTGAAGCAGACAGATTGATGTGTAGGTTTAGTAGGCATTCAACAAACATTTGCCAAGCAAATGAAAGTGTGAATGAATGAATGCCCTTAGGAAAGATTTGTCTCTCAGCTGCATGCAAGATGGTAGAGTGAGTAAGAAACTATTATGCAACCACCAAGTGAGGTGATGAACACCCAGAGAAATGAAGTGGTGCTGTGACAGAAAGAAAGATGATGTGGGGGCAGTGAGTGCCGAGGAAAGGACAGGAAAGAAAAATGAATGCTAAACAAGATGAGGTTTATCAATAAAGATTACAAGTGCTTTCATTCTTGTTTTCTTCATCCTCTATTCTTTATTGGATGAAATTTCTACTGTGTTTTTATAACTGACAAGTAGGGAAAGTGATGTGTGTGTGTGCCTCTTTAGATATACCTGTTACCTCTCCAGGATGTGG
The DNA here is from genome assembly GCA_004024945.1 of Uropsilus gracilis. Taxonomy (NCBI): domain Eukaryota; kingdom Metazoa; phylum Chordata; class Mammalia; order Eulipotyphla; family Talpidae; genus Uropsilus; species Uropsilus gracilis. Next base: position 86,265 of record PVHY01001441.1, read on the forward strand.
AATATTTCCATTAGTTCCACCTAGAAGTAGGAGAAATAAACTAAATGCTTTGCAGAGAACCCCTACATTTAAAATCTGGAAGATTTCTCCTTTACCTCCTCTGGGAAACCCAGAAAGTATTAAAAACCCACTTTTCAAAATCAATACAATTTTTCCTTCCTTTTTTTTTTTTTTAACCCCTCTTCATTTTTTTCTTTCTTTTTAAGCTACCATGTTTCTCGAGAACTGGAAAAGATTACAGATGCGACTGGGCTACTTCTGGGACCTGACTGGCATAGAAGAGGAAGAAGTGAGTCTTCTCTTGTGCTCCTCTTCTGCTTTCTTGGCTTGGACCCTGCAAAGGCTGCCCCGAGGGAGCTCACTGCTCACCCGTGCTGTCACATCAGCCAGCCACAGGCTGATGCCTGCCGGGGCTGCCTTCCAGCTTGGCTTCTTGGCTGATACTCACTGAGACCAAGCGTTCACAGCCCCTTTCCTCTCTTGAGCTGTAAGATACTGTGGGTGGCCAGATATGCCAATACCTCTCCCTCTCCGAGAAAAGAGCTGGTATAGGAGGCAAGTCTTATGGTGACCTTGATATTTAATTCTATGTACCTCTACCTGCCGTCTCATTGATACTGGTGGGCGTGGGACCAGCAAATGGAATTTGCTCCTCATATATCCCCAGAGCAGGGACATGTCACAGCACCACTTTGGGGAGCAAGGGAGAAGCATGGGCTTGATGCCATTTGCTCTTGTTGCCTGTGGAAGAAGAAAAGAGCCACAAGACTGGTGTTTTGGTTAAGCCAGTGCACCAGGTATGAGGTGAGATCAGGAGCAAAGGATAGAGTGTAGGTGGGGTCTTCTAAAGTCAGGTTTTCTGGATAAACTGTCTAAAGGGTGAAAACACCTCAACCTCCCTCCAAGCTCTTTTGAGAATGAGGGCCTCTTGATGGCTAGTTGATGATGTGCAGTGGGTAGATGGTTGCAGATATTTTTTCCTCCATATGGCTGCTGAGTATAGGATGGGTGCCATGGAAGTTGTGGACATTGTGGATGAGGTGTAGGGACAGTGTCTACAGGACTACAGTGCATCTCTGCTCACAAGCCTGGTCCCAAGGGGGCAGCACAGGGGGGCAGACCTTTTCTGAGGTGGGCTTGGGACCTCTGGCTTAGTGACCCTGATGTTTCGTGACTTAGCAGGTAAAGCCCTCAGTTTAGTCTTAGTCTTAGGTCTATCTAGCTCCCCCTGTCTGTGCTGTGATATCATTTCTTCTCCTTAATGATCTACTTAGCTTTCCTCTGAGCAGATGGGCTCCCATTACCATGTATTGAGTACATGTGCCCATTCTATTCCGGTTCTATGCATTAAGCATATGCCCCGAGACTAACAGCATCATGGATTCCATGGCAAATGAGAGAACGTACATATGGATTCTGCCTTCAGAGAGGATACAAATTAGTTAGAAAGATAAGTGGCAGAGAATAATAAAGGCAGTCGCATTTCTCAGGGAAAATGCCCAAACTAGTGCTTTCAATAGAAAGAGCTGTAGAAGTTGCACTGTGTGGGTACTCTTGTTGGGATATCTTTGTCACATCGGTCCCATTTGACTCAGAGAAGTGAAAGGGAGGGAGAGGACAGAGCAGGACAGAAGAGAAGGGAAGATAGAAAAGGGGGGGGGACAGGTTGAGGGAGGGAACAGGAGGGGACATTGGGGCTGGGTTTGGATGTGGTAGGATACAGTTCCTGCTTACCTAATGCGGAGCCTAGAATGTCTCCAAAGAAGACAAGAGGCATCTTAGCCTCTAAGCCTGTGTGGAGTGAGAGAGCAGCTGAGTGTGTGTGCTGGTAGAGCTGAGGAAGCTGACAAGTCTCTGTAGAAACGAGGAAGGGTAAACCCAGAAAGACAGTAGCTGTGACTCAGTGACCTTGGAGCTCAGTCACAGGCCCCTGGCAGGAGTGGGATCAGAATCCATTTCTCTTTCTGTAGCCAGATTCCTTATTTTCTGTTTAACCCAGTGAGCCCTGGTACATGAATGAGGAACTTAAAAGCAGGCTGGGAGTGGCCTGGCCAAGGCCGGGTTTCTCCATGGCACATGGATGCATTCCTGATGGGATCCCTGAATGAGGTGCCTACGAGGCCAGGGGGTTCCACAGAACAGTTAGTGTGCCCATTACATGCAGGTCCATGGCCAGGTGTTGCCAAGAGCCAGGGAGAACAGTCTAGTGTTCAGTGTATTTATATTTGGGCTTGAAGATCAGATACACTCAAAATTTAGTTCAATCTGAACACACCCATTAAGCACCTACTATGTGCCAGGTTTTGATATGGTGGTTGGAATGGTGAAGGACAGTCTCTGAAATCCAGATTTATGTTTAGCTGCTATCTGGCCTCCCTCTAAATATTTCAAATACAACAGTGAATTAAAAACATTTTTTTTTCATTAGGATTTTTAAAGACTGGTTGGATTTTTTTATGCAGCCAAGGGAAAGAAGGCACCTGCAGGGAAAACATAGTGAGCAGTGGTTGGGGGCAACTAGGCTGTGGGTCAGACACAGCAAGGTATCTGGGAAATGTAGTTGCCTGCAGGGAATAGGGGCTGGGATGCAGTGGGAGATGGAGTAAGAAATAGTGGCGGGTGGCTGTGTTGGGAGGGCATTGCTCACTGGTCTATGTCTCCCATGGGTGACAGGAAGCACGGAGGGCAACTTAAGGTGCTTGTGATATATTATATGTGTTAGGATCTGTGTGGAACATCTTACAGGTTGAACCCACAGTGAAAGGCAAAGGGATGGCAGGTGTCTCTTGGGTTCTGGGGTACCAGAGAAATCCTCGAAGGTGATAACAACCTTTCTATTTCAGCCAGACATCATCTTCAGGTATCAGGAGTACTTCCTGCAGTTGCCTGGTCCCTAAGACATCATTCTCCCTTATGCTCTACTCCTCAGGGAGAGAGGGTGCTGACTCACACAGGGACCAGACCCACCCCCTCTGCCTCTTCCACCCTGACATGCTGTCACTTCAGGTAGAACAAGGAAGATGGCTCAGACCCAGAGCAAAGAGATAGGAGATTGCCTTCTTGCCAGGTCCGAGATGGAGGTCAGCGACCACACCCACAGCCAAACTCCCCTCCCAGTTCATGCAGGCCCAGTCTAAGTCTCCCTATGAAACCAGCACTGTCCAGTGTTGCTGTGTGCCATTTAAATACCAGAAGAGTCATTCCAGAGGAGATAAAGGAAAATATCTCTCTCTCTCTCCTTAATGTTCCCTAAGAAAACTTAGGGACTGACTAAAATAACCTTCTGATGTAGCACTGACACCTTGACCCTTATCAAAGATTAGAGACCACCCCTACACTACCCTTCGCTCAATTACCCTTTGCTTTAGAATGTTACTTGTCTCTCAAGATTGCTTATCTTCTTTGGAATTCAACAGGCCCTCGCCCTGTGCCCCTATAAATACCCCTTCCTTTTGTTAATAAAGTTGTCTCATGGTGGTTTGTACTTCCATTTGACCCCCGGCTGTGGCTGGGTCATCTCTTCTTGTAAATTCATTTCTCCTACCCTGCGTCTGGCGTCTAACACAGTGTCTCATGAAAGACTCCGTAGAGTTCGTGCCTATTGAAGGCGGGTCCCCCCAAACCTCCAGAGTCTCTCTGTCTCTGAAGCACAATGTCTTCAGCGTAATGGGCCTCTCTTGCCCGTTTATCTTCTTTCACATCAGACCACTAGTATTCCTGGCACCTCTGAGAGTGTGACCCGATCTGAATACTGAAGACTTTCTCAGCATTCTCCAGTCCCTCGCATATCATATCAAGCTTTAGCTGTTCTTTGTAGCTTTTTGTCTCACGGGAAACAAATTCTCAGCTATGTCTCTGACCTCAGGCCATGCCACTCTCTTCCCTGCTTGCACTTTCTGCCTCAAGGCCACCTTTCTCTCCTGTGGTGATGCCAGCCTCTGCCCTGGCACTTCCCTCTTCCAATCTCCACATGGCCTGTCCTTGGCTTCTCTATCCTGCAAAAAAAATGGCCCCCTCAGACTGGCCTTGCACAACACCCCTTTCTGAAGCAGTCAACCCATCTGATTCTTCTGTTATGCTTATCTGATCTGCTAGTTCTTGTGTTGGTGTGTTGGCTTGTGGCCTCCTTTCTCCACTTAAGGTAAGCTCCATGAGAGAAGGGACCCTGCTCTGCAACCTCAGGGCCTGGGGAAGTGCTCAAGGCTGAAGACTTGTGGTCGATATCGCTGGACTGCCTCTTCCAATCAGCACAGGCTGGTCCTGAGCCTACTACTGAGGAGACCAGCTAAGAGGGAGGCCCTCCCCAGAGTCTTGGTGGAAGGGACTATGTATTTGTGATGATTTGACATCAGGGCCCCAGGCAGGGATGATGTGCCCATGGCTGGGTGTGTTGGAGCTACTCTCCTGCAGTTTATACCTGCCCTTCTGGAGTCCTGTCACCTTATCCAACCCTCTTGACTGCACTCAACCATATCCGTGTCTGATCTGTTTCAGTCAGGATGCAAAGAAGTCTGAGATTCTACCTTGAGAGTCTTGGACTCCTATCTATGTGCCAAGAATGCTTGTTCTAAACATGTGAGGGAATCTAAGTGGGCCAAGTGCGGGGTGAGGTACAACACAGTCATGGCTAGAGGGTATGAGGACACTGTCTCTAGGTTATGTCTTTGGAAAGTCACTGGTTGAGAGGCTCCTCTGTCTTGTGCAGAGTATGAGAGGGCCAGAGTTCCTCTAACCTGAAGTTCCTCTAGCTACAATCCACACTATGGTTCTCCCCAGAAAGATCCTGCTCTAGTTTTTTAAATCACAAGCTTTTTAAAATCACAATTTTAAAATCACTATCTTTTTTAAATCACAACCTTCCATTGGGATAACATAGAGGAATCATAGAGGGGAAACAACCCAAGTTTCAGAGGTCGTAGAAGAAAACTCAAACCATGTTTGAGTATTCCTGTTTGATGTTAATTGTTGGAAGTAAAAGGACTTTAGTGGGAAGTGAATGGCTTCAGAAAAGCAGGTGTCTTTAGTGTAGAACTTATCAGGCTTTTTGTATGCACATTCTGACTCCCAGGTGATACGTTCTGAGGGCTTTTCCAATCTTTCAGACCCTGGAATTTTTTTTTTTTTTTTAGGTAAAACTCTCTTGGCACACATCTGGGGAAATTCTGTGTTGGAGAATGGATGAAGGAGAAAGATAAAATCAAGTCAACTTCTCAAGCATGTAGAGATTTCTGTGTGTTCCATGTGGTGCTGTGAAAAAAGCCCACAGAAGAACACAGACCAGCAAGCAGATTTTTGTAGCAGGATAAAAAGGCTCTCACATGCAAAACAGCTAGAAATAATATAGGGAAATGAGTCATCAAAAACTACCTGTGGTAGAATGTATAGAATTGAACTGAGAGTGAGGTGACCCCACCAGGCATATTGCAACAGTCAACATAGCCTCCCAGGAGGAATGGGTTGAGGCATCCCTCGGTGATGATGGAGAACTTCAAACACATTCAGATAGTCTCACCTCCTGCCGTACTGGCTGTGTCCATTAGTCACATGCATGGCTTTTCCTCTCCAACATGCCATATCTTGGGGAAGCCAAAGATTCTTTGGGAACCTGATTGGTAGGATTTTGGAATCTCTGATGTATGAGCAGCGATAAGGACGTATTTGCTGAGTCCACTGAGAGAGATGAATCCCTGCCTAGGATTTATCAGTAGATGATGCAAGAACATGAAATCCTCACACCTGTAGATATTTGTCCTTGGAAGCTGCAGAGGAGTCCTGCCAATGAGGCCAGGTGTAAATCTCTTTGAAGTAAATCATGCATCTTCCTGCCCAGCATCTGCATTGATTTGACCATGGTCTTCCTGATTAGTTATGTGAACTTCACGTGTCTGTGAGTCACTCTTTAGTCTCTATCTCTGAATGGCCCAGTGATGTCTCTGGAGCATTTTGCTTGCCAATGAGTTACTCACCTAGGTTGTACAGGAAACAGGTCCAGGCAAGTGAGTTTTAAGATTCCCTATGGCCACCGTTAACTTTGATGTTTATTGGTCGCCATTTTAAACCCCAGAGTCATGGAGCAGGGAAGAAGTTTGTCCTTGCCTTACTCCCAGCTGTAGGGAACATCTGTTTCTCCGGCTGGGACTTGGCTCATTGAAACTTAAAATTTGAGATATGAAGATAGTTGGTGGGGTGACCAGATGTGTCCCTTGGCCTTTGATTATACTGCTGTGCAAAGCACATGGCTCCTTCTCTTTGTCTCAGCTACCCAGTTAACGTTTCCTCTCTGCTTTCTCAACACCCGTGCCAGTCCCAGGAACGTGCCCAGGTTTGGTTTTCAGTATGGTAACAAGTGTGTGTGTCCCCTCTATTTCCTACATTGTGTTCTTGGTCTAGCTGCCCCGTGGTTGTGTGTGATGTGCCAGTTCATCTAGTAGTTGCTGATCCTAAGTCCTGACGTTAGCATGTCTGTGTGTCTGGGTATAACTCACAGGCCAGGGTTGTTCTTCCGCCTGTTTAATAACCACTTCTTGACTCTTTGGCTTTTAGGAACATTCCCGGCCTGAGTATGAAGCCAAAGTTCGAGAGAAATTGCTAAAAGAGAGCGACAAGTCAGTTGTCCAGAAATTGGGAACCGGTGCAACCGAGGTTGAGGATGAGGTAAGGTGCTGGTGCTTGTTGTTCACTGTCTTCTTTATGTCTTAAGATCTTATTGTCACCTCACTTGTCATACCTTCATGGAAGACTGGGTCATAAGAAGGACTTGATCTGGTGGGACAGGATGGGTGGGAATAGGATTTGTCCCCTTGTTCTGTAGTCAGGGTGCATGGGCACCAGGCTTTTTATCATGACTTGATTTGTCTTTCCTTCCTGAGACAAGATGGGAGAGCAGGTTGGAAAAGAAAGAAACTGTTTCACGTCTGGTTCCTCTTGATTCCACCCTCAAATACCTAAGCAACAGCTTTCCAGCCATCTCAGTGACAGTTTGTCCTTGGTGAATACTTGCTCTACGCTAAATACTATTCTAAGTGTATTATTTCATTTTCACAGTAAATTTGTGAAACGGTTACAGTTGTTAGGTAAATTAAAGCAATTATAAAAAAAGTTATGTTCACAGATTATCATGTGCCTTAGGTCACGCAGCTGGTAAATGGTGGGTGGATCTGGGATTCCAACCAGGTCGTCTAGCTCTCACACTAGTTGTCTTAACCACTGTGTGAAGTGCTCCTTCAAGGACAGCGAGGCAGTGGAAGGATAAAGCTCTTGGAGCTGGCAGGGGCAAACTCATGCCTGTCTTTGCTTGAACCATTCATGCAGCGCTTCTTACATTTCATTTTCTCTGGGTGGGCCTCCGAACGTTGGAACATGACGGTGAACATGTCTTCTGAGTCATATCTCTGAGTTTTCAGTGCATTCAGACATTGAAACAGGGCTTCAGAATCTGTGCTGTGATCTCCAAATACTCGGTGTGTGTGAGGCAGGGGGCCCGTATCGGGGTGGGGGGAGGCGCCTCTTTGGCAGTGCCTGTCTCCTCTCATGCCCCCCTTCTTTGAAACCAAGTGTGTGTTTATGTCTTTCCTAATCTGGTTCTTGAAAAAAATCAACAAGATTGAAAATCTGTTGTTTTTACATGTGTCTTTTCTCCATCTTAGATTTAAATTCAAATTTCGTTTAATTTTACATTCTTTAAGTTGGAACCATTTGTGTTAACATGCAAATTTATTCAAGCACCAAAACAGAAGAATGTGGTGTTTTTGAGCTCAGAATACTGTCTTTTTTTTTTTTTTTTTAAGAAAACAGGACTTAGATGAGAAAGAGGGTGGCCCTCTGAGTTATTTTTTTCCTAGACGAAAAGTAAGTTGAAGACCACCAATTATTCCGGGAAATAATGAATTCATTCTTAGGAAAGGCTAATCATCACCACCACCCTCATCAGAAAGCAATCATTCTCTGTTCTGTCAGCTTTGCCAACTCCATGCAACCTTTTTTCTCCACCCCAGAGCAATATACAATGGATAATTTTATGGAAATCACATGTAACTTTTATTGACCACTGACTCATTTAATTTTAATTCCATAGACGGGAATGCCAACGAGCTGGAGTTGCGTACATTGAGGCTGTGGTTCTAATATAAACATTGTTTGGATATATGTGCATGATAGGTCAAATAACTTTCAGGAACCATGAATAATTGAAAAACATCTGAATGCATTATGAATGATACATATGTTTGTGTTTTAACATTCAACATCTATTTTCATTACACTGTTGAGAATGCAAAGCTCAAAGCATCTAATGCCTTATGGGCACTGGGGGGGAAATGACCTTCCCAAAAGAGCAGGGTGAGATGTAAATGGCTTGGAATCTGAGTGTCAGCATCCTTCTTGTGTTCGCTCAGTCCTGTTAACGTTGAAAATGCTTCTGTTCTTGCTGTACATCACGCTTAGGTGGGGGATGAAGGGAGGAATGAATGCCTATTGCTGGGGGAATATTTGCACTTGACTTTGGGAAGAGTTGAGGGTAAAACCCACTGTCTGGCATGGTGCTGGGGCCAGAATCACATGTGGGATGTTGAGGCCATGCCTCTTCCTGTGGGGACCAGACAGGGAACTTGAATCCAAGTCTAACTGGTAGTCTTGGATGTGCAAATTTCATCTTGAAGAATCACTGCAATTTTGCCTGCATTGGAACCCTATGACTGCTTCTCTCCACCTCTCCTTGTTTTTCTCCCGCGTGATTGAATGAGAAAAAGTTATCATTGACTGAGGCCTAGAGGAGCACAGGAAGTTGAGGAAGACCACATAGCTTGTTGTGGGGAAGCTGCTAATCAGGCCCAACTCTGCTTGATCCTCTAAGTCTGTTGTCTTTTTCATTTTTTTTTTAATTTAAAAGATGTCAATTTCTCTTTAAAGTATCTTCATTGTAATCTATCTCAGCATAAAATTCAACCATTTAAAATATGCAATTCAGTGATTCTTAATGTAGTCGCAGATTTGTGCTATCATTCTCATGATCTAAGTTTAAAATATTTTTATTACCCCCAGAGAAATTCGGAACCTAATAGTCTCCAAGCCAAGGGGAAGCAACTAATCTACTTTCTATCTCTATAGGCTAATCTGGACTTGATGTAAATGTAGTCAAGTAAATTGTGGTCATTAGCTTCTTTCACTGAGCAAGCTGTTTTCGTGATTTATCCAGGTTGTAACTAATATTGGAACATCATTATTTTTTATTGCTAGATAAATCTCCATGGTTTTGGATATACTTCATTTAATATATACATTCAGTTAATGGACATTGGGTGGTTTCTTGGCTGTCATGAATTGTGTTGCTATGAACTTAATGTACAAGTTTTTGTGTGGATATATATTTTCATTTATCTTCAAATTTACCTAAGAGTGGAATTAACTGGGTCATATGATAACTTGTGTTTAGCATTTTGAAAAACTGCATGCTATTTTCCAAAGTGACCTCATTGCTTTATATCCTAACCACCAATTTATGAGGGCTCCAGTTTCTCCCCCTCTTCATCAACATCATGACCTGTTGTTTCATTTTTTTCATCTAGTTGTGTGAGGTGGTAATTCATATTATTTTAATCAGCAGCTCTCTAATGACTATTGAAGTTGAGCATCTTTGTCATGTACCTATTGGCTATTTGCATGTCTTCACTGGGAAAGCATCAATTAGTATGCTTTGTGCATTTTAAAAATTGGCCTATCATAGAGCAAGAGAGGGGGAGGGGTATAAGATTGGGGGAGGCATGGGCAAAGAGGTTAGGATGATAAAGTGGTGGGAGAACCTCAGGGTAGACTATGATGTTCTACATATATACACATGTGTGTGCAATCAATTTTCTTAAAAATGAAAAAAATGTAAAATGCAAAAAATAAATAAAGGAATAACTCATAACTTTCCATACAATTTCAACTTCCAGAGATTTTCCACTAGTCACATTTGTATAGAAGAATATGTCAATTTGAGTATGTACATATGATAAATTCTGTGCCTGAATGCCAGAAAAAAAAATTAGCTTACCTATCTTTTCATATTTGTCTTCTAAGAGTTTTCATATAATCTGGACTCCACTTATAAATAATTATTTTCAAATATTTTCTCCTATGTTTTGAATCTTTATTTTATTGATGATATGATTTGACACACAAAAATATAATTCAGTTTATCTGTTTTTCCTCTGTGCTTTCGTGTTGTGTCTAAGGAACCATTGCCTAACTCACTGATAAAGATATACTCCTAAGCTTTTGTCCTGGAGTTTCATAGAGTTAGCTCATGTATTTAGGTCTGTGATCCAATTTGAAATAATTTTCGTGTATATCATAAGGAAGGTACCCGATTTTTTTGTTTAGCTTGTAAATACTCAGTTGTGAGCTGAAAATATATCAAGCACCTTAAAAAATTGAGATCTAAATATTTGCTAAAAAGATTGTTTTCCATATAGAATTATCTTGACATCCTCCTCAAAATTCAGTGTACTATAAATATAATAGCTCATTTTTCAGATAATTTATTCTATTCCATTAAATGATGTACGTTTGTTTGTTTGCTTGTACCACACTCTCTTGATTACTGCACTATATAGTACACTTTGAAATTGGGAGTGGGACTAACCTTGTGCTTCTTTTTCAAAATTGTTTTGGCAATTCTGGGTGTCTTGAATTTCTTTATGAATTTCACAGCTAGTTTGTCATTTTCTGCAAACAAAAAATGAGATTTTGTTAAATCTCATTTAGAGAAGCATTGCCATTTTAACAATGTAAAAGCCTTCTAATATATAACCAAAGTCTAATATTTCCATTTATTTGAATATTCATTTTTTCAACCATTTTCTATTTTCAGAGAATATCTTTTGTTAAATTTATTTATAATTGTTCTGTTTTGATGCTATTCATTTATAATTATTTTTTCAATTTCATATTGGATTGTTACTCATATACAGCGATATAATTGAAATTTTTATCTTTAAATATAATTTTTTTTCTATTCATCTTGTATTTCACAACTTTATTGGACTCACTCATTAGTTCTGTTAGATTTTGTGGTTTTGGGGGGTTTCTACATACAAGATCATGACATTTGTGACTACATTTAGTTTTTCTTCTTTCCCAGTTAAGTGCATTTCCTTTCTTTTGCCTAGTTACCCTGACAAAAGTCTCCTGTGCAGCATTGAATAGAAGTGATGAGAACAAATTTCCTTATCTTGTAAGAACAATCTTAGGAGGAATCTTAGAAGGAAAAATTCCACCTTTCACCACTAAATATGATACTGTGTCCCATTGCTTTTAAACTTGCTGTAGGATTTCCCTGACAATAATTTTCACCTGTCATCATGACACTGAACTGAAACACCCTAAAGTTTTAGGTGATAGCACACATTCACCTTGGGGAGGGACAGCATGGCAAAGCCTGGAAGCTGGCATGCTGGTGGCACCTCCACTGGGAGCTGAGTCCTTTTCTAATCTCTTCTACCTCCACCATCATGTGGAGATATAAATTCAAGCCCCTGTAGTCCTGTCAGTGATTTTATTTTCTTGTGTGAGCAGTGGCGTAGATCATCAACCCCTAACAGTTGGAAGTAGACTTGCTCTCATTTGTCATTGATGGTGACTATTGGGGTCTCCTTGTGTCTGTTGTCAGGACTTTTAAGGGTGTGGGCATAGATAACATGGTAAAAATGATAAGAAAGATTTATGGGATACTCCTTGAAATCTCTGCACCATTATTATCGTGAATTTCTAGATGAGAAAATTGGAGCCTAGAGATAAAAGAACTTGCTCAGAGCTGCTCCGTGGTAGAGCCAGAATGAGCAGACCAAAGGGAAGAGTTCTAACTGCCTGTGCGAATGCTCTGTCTCCAAAACATCTTCCCTGAGTGGATTTGCAAGCACTTATAACCCCTTGTGCTTGCTGTTTCTTCCTTGGTCAGGGAGGACAGTAGTATCTGTGGATAGATGCCTATGACACAGCTGCTACTCAACTTTTTTTCAGGTGTATTTTGTAGATCTTTATGGGGGGGGGAATATTGTATTTCTATTGAGGACAAGAAGGATTACAATGAGGTCTGTTCAAAACAAAGGCTTCACAGAGAGTAGGGAGAATTTTAGACATATGTTGTGCTTCCAAGGAAGAATATGGAGTCTGGATCTTTTAATGAAAGAATAGGCTTTTTTTTTTTTTTTAATGTTCTGGATCACTTTGGAGCTTTTCTGGAAAAGCCTGTCCTGTACATATTTGAAGGTTTTCGTGTTTCCCACCAGGGCAAGACTTCTCTTTGTATGTAGGCTGACACACCTTAAAGTTAATTTCAGATGGCAAGGTGCTGTAGACAGGGGTTGGGGAACAGTTCTGTCTTTGTCTCTTGTCTCTCTGTCCTTTCACTCAACACCTTTTAATTCCAGCCTGTGCCTCCTTTTCTTTCAATAAACCTTGTATTCATTGGGGTATAGTCATAAAATAGCACCCAAATAATCCAAATAATGTGAGGAACTAGTTATAAAGGCACTAGAAGAGGTGTGGTCGGGCATGCAGAGATCAGCCACAGCAGGAATGGCCACAACTATTAGGACTGGAAGCAAGGAGGTGACATTACCAGCACTCAGGAGCCAGGATCACCTGGTAGGTGCTAGAACCCTGTAGGAGGGGCCACCACTTCTGGAGATGCCTACCAAAGCAGTTGGGTGTAGAGGAGAAATTCTTCGAATCTGCCCCTCGTTCCCTCCAGACCTCAGTGACCCAGCCCCCAATGGTCACGTCTAACCAAAAGTCAGTTGATGAGTTGTTCAGGGAAATAGGGTTTTCAGGGCTCAGCATCCTATAGGTGCTAGCAGTTGAAGAGAATAGCATTGTAGACCTGAGGATGTAGATCTGAGGATGTGTGACCAAGGACAGACTTGAAAATCCAGCTAAAGTGTCCTCATAGCTTTAGGAACTGTGGGTTGCATGTCACTTAAGTTGGGTCCTTGCTTGGGGGAGTTAATAGATAAAATTATTATTATCCCCCTTTGGGGGGATATTTATCCCCCTTTGGGGGGTAAAAATAAAAAGTTGGCCAAAAGCACAAGGATGCTGACCTCTGACAGGTTATGTGAGTGAGTACCTCTGTGTGTGTATATGTGTGTGGTGTGCTGTAGGAGTGACACAGGTGTGATCACATAACTAAAGGCTTCAAAGAAGAGGGAAGACAGCTGCTGTGTCAGGAAAGAAGGAGTGTGTAACAACGCAGGGTAATCCAAATGTTAGTCTTCAAAGAGTCTTCTCCTAGGAAACATAATGCTAAAGGACTCTAAAACAATGTGCTCTTGAACTAGTCGCAGGAGTTTCCCTTGTGAAAGTTGTCATCCAGTGTTTACCCAGGGTGGACATAAGCACCTGTCCTCCTGGCTTGGTGACACTGCCTGTGATGCTGCATTTCGTGCATGTTTTATGAGGAGCATTGAAGCTAGAACATGTGTCAAGAGGCGCCCTGTGGATAGATGGGTGTTAATTTACTCTCCAGTAAACCACCCTAGGGATGATTATTTCAAAAGAAAACTCATCTAAAGTTAAAGCATTGAAACATTACAACAGATGCCTCTGGCAGGCACAACAAACAAACATGTGGAATAAATTATGCATTATCCAAGGCCTTTGACAGGAGACTAGGACAGCAGTTGCAGGAAGCTCAGGACTGTCAGAGAGAGCAGGAGAGAGGGGAGAAAAGAGGCCCAGGAGAGGGCTGGAGGGTCTCTGTCTGGGTCTCACTCTGTGCCAGGGGGGTAGGGCCCAGGCTTTCCACAGAGGGTCTCTGAGGTTTACCAGAATGTCCCATGGAAGAGTAGTGCTTCCTCTAGCCCTCTCTTGAATACACTAAATGACTTAGAAGCCAGAAAAAAAAAAAGTGAACTTCAATAATCCCCTAGGGTCTTCTTAGGAGTTAATAAAGCTCCCCTTTGGTAAAGGAAAACATGGAGTGGAAGGGACTGGGTCTGTGTCAATCAGATTCACATGGTGAGATACTGAGCCTGGATTAAATTTGAAGTCTCTCGAAGGCGGTGGTGTTTGCAGACTCTGAGCCTTTTCATGCTCTGGGTGTTTCCTGCACTCTCACGTTTAAGGCTGAGAGCTGGACTTTGAGGCCCTTCTTGAAACCTTCCGCTGATTTCTGTCTTGAAGTTTAAAGCAGATCTGCCCCGGCTCTTTTCTCTGTCTCTGTCTATCTCTCTATCTCTGTCTCTCCACGGATGTGTGTATACATTTATGTGTGTGCAATTGTGTGTGTGTATGTGTGTGTGTTTTAGGAGGAGATCAAGGGTTTCTGATTATGGATGTCCTTTTAAATCCTTGGGATATAAAATAAACTTTACAACTTCTTTTCCTAAAGACTTTGCTCTACTTGCTATCTCCAGGGTGGCTTGGGCTTTGTGGAGAAGGATGCCAGAGAACATAGGATGTGTCCATAAACATCTCCCTTTGTGGGGCATGTGAATTATGCACCCCAAGGAGCGGCTCCTCGGGTGGCCCTGGCCTTCAGATGGGGGGCTCTGGCCCGCTTCAACTGACAGCCCTTTCTCAGCATCAGGAGTTCTGGCTAAAATAAGACCTCTCTTCTGTTCACTGTATACATTTCTTCTGGCCTGGGTCTAAATTAAGAAGTTACAAATAAGGAGCGCCTGAGGCCTGGTCCGGAGCAGAAGCCGCAGAGAAATGTGGAATGAGCATGGTGGGGGTGGGGGGCAGTGACTGAAGCCTGGGAGCTGGGGCTGGCCACTCTAGGATGGTATTTTAGACCAGACCCCCGTGGAAAACACAAGGACCAAATATGTGCCATGATGGGAAATGTTGGAAGAGCAGAGGCTGCAGCGGAGGCCAGCAAATACCGCCGGGATGTGCGATGCTTGCCACTCTTGACTTGTAGTTTGGACCTTTCTTTTCTTGGTCTAAATGATTTTTCCATATACGGCTGGAAGCATGTAAATTAAATTTGTCTTTGGCTGTCTGGGCCAAGGTCATTATTTCACTTCCCTAGAATTCACTGGAAGCATACACAAGCCCTGCAGGTTTCTGTGCTCTCTGCCCCTTCTTGTACAGAAAACTGAAAGTGTTGGTTTGAAAAATTCCTCCAGGATCCAAAGCTGTTCTGGCTCCCTGCGATTCTTTTGACATGGTGCTCAAAAGGAGCTGTCAGAGAAAGCAGGTGGAATTGCTTTGTGGGGACTGAGAAAAGAAACCTCAGGACTACTCCCTTCTGATACTCATTATGGTGCTGAAGGGGGTCACAGACCTCTCCCCCTCCTCCAGCATGGCCCCTGCTCCACCAATGACCTGAAGACTTTCCCCACCCAGAGCCTCCCTTCCCTATGCTGAGAGGCCCAGTGCCTCCACACATGGCTTTCCTGACGCAAGGAAGAATAAAGAACTAGAAGGATAAGTAAAATGGGTCGTTACTTTAGGTTCCCCCAGGTGCAGACCCTAAGCCAGTGACTCAAGTGCAAAATCTGTTGGGAGGTGGAAACCCCAGTGGTGGGAGTGAGAAAGTGACAGAGAGGAGCTGGCAGCCAGTAAAGAGGAGAAAGCATGTCTGCCAGGCTACCGCTGAGTGGCTGGGACATCACTTGTCTGGCCATTGTCAGCACTGACCTAGAAGGGGCACTTTACATGGGTGAGAGGGGTGAGAGGACTGGCCATGTGCTCACTACCACAGTGGTCATTGAAGGAGCCTCTGTGTGTGCATGTGTGTGCATATGCGTATGTGCATGCATGTGAATTCTTCACTTTTGACCCACCATGAGCATACACGAGCAGAGGAGGCTCAGGACCCGCAAAAGAAAAAAGCCTTCAGACAAAGATGACAGTTGGAAGTTGGACCTCCCCACTCTATGGAAATACCTGTGGAGTTCAAGGAGGACAAGGACAGGCTCAGGCCAAGTCCTAATGTGCATCAGCCAAGGTACAGAATGTTGGGAAGCCAGGAATTCAGTTAGAGGGAATTTAATGGAGAAAGCTAGTTAGAAAGGTATTGGAATTGCTGACAAGCCTACCAGGATGGTGAAACATCTCAGAGATGATGGCAGCAGTGTCCCCCTCTCTGTGGGAAGCTGCGTGGTGGAAGATGGTGCCCTTGGGTAGTGGGCATATGGAGGATATGCAGACCCTGCATCAAGCAGAGAAGAAAGGCTATGGGTTTTCCTTGTCTCCTGCCAGCCACTCCTCAGTCTAGCAAGAGGCCACAGGTGCACAGGCATCTAGGAATGAGCCTTTGGGGGTCAGGGTGCCTGTGTTCTGTGCTGGAACAGAGAACAAGCACATCTGAGAGGAGACAGGGAAAGCCTGTGTGAATCCTAACCCTGTACCTGACACATCATGCCTTCCTCTTCCAGTTTCATAACCTTTCCTGCTTCTGATTCTTGCCTGTGTCCTTGCCAAAGTTGACTCTGGGAGTTTCTAGGGAGTTTTGAAAAGGGAGCAGTGATAGAATGGGATCACTGCTTATGTTCTCCACACCTTCTTTCTAAGGTTCCTTAGGGCTGTTCCTGGGCCTGCTGTTCAGCAACTGAAGAATTTTGCATTCCCTGCCTTGGTCATGGAACTCAGTGAAGAAGCGCTGAATCTTAAATACAGACTTTTTCTATGTCCCTCCAACCTCCAACCTCCTCTAGTTGGCCAAACTTTGTTTTTTGTTTTGTTTTGTTTTTTAAGAGTAGGTCTTGCTATGTTTCCTGGGGTAGTCTTGAACCTGTGGAGACAAGTAGTGATCCCTAGTCTCAGCCTCCCAGGTAGCTAGGATTACAGACATGTATCATCTGGCTCAAGCTTTGACTTTTGCTGTGTTTCAGTGAGGCAGGTGTCTTTACATTTTGAGGAATATATTTCAGAACCCAGGCAGGCTGTGTGGATCCTCTTCCTTAAGTTATTGCCATTTACCCAGAGCAAACACAGATGTTGCCATGACCAGAGAAAATCATCTGAATCCATTCTAACCTGGAACTTGCCTCCTCCTCCAGGACTGTTGTGCTTGCAGTGGCTTGCTCTTTTATCCTCCCAGCTGCCCTGGAGCAACCCAGGGGAGGTTTTCATGATGAGCATGCTCACAGTGTAGAGCAGAGCTGGTCACCTTTTCTGACTTGGTTCACTTAATAGCAAGCTTAGTGTGTAATGTGCCAGAAACACAGTGATCCCTGTTACTGTTTACTTTGGAACATCTAGGATCAGATCAATGATTTACTATTCATGGATGATTTCCTGTTAGGATTAGGTGGATGAGGAGGCCAGACCTGGAGTTCAAGGTGAAACACATTCTGAGGGGTTGGGGAGGAGCGGGGTGCCATCCAGAGGTATGGGAAGAGATCCTTTCATAAGTGAGATAAACAGGGGAGGCTCATTTACTCCCAAGTCCTTGGTGTATTCAGGGTTGGGAGACTATGGAGTAGAGTGCTGGAAGGAGGGGCAACTCATTGTCCTGGCCCTCTTCACCCCTAGCCAGAAGTGAGAGTCAGAATTCTTAGAAAGAAAATGCCCAAAGCCAGCTTCCTGGGACCTTTCCTATTCCTTTATCTTGGCAGAAATCCTAGAGGTGTGTTTCGAAGAGAACCTCTGAAGTGCAATTAATTCTCTGTCTTCTGGGCTAAGTTGGGCATTGCGTGTTCTCTGACAAATGAATTCTGGGTACTACTAAGGGAAGGAAAGATAGCATCAGAGGCCTTGATGAGCACTTGAGGGGTCTGCAGGGTTCCCCATATTCCCTCCTCATTCCAGGTGCTTCTCACTGCCGGAAGCTTTTGCACCTTAATTTGAATTAAGTGCTGGCCTTTTCCAAGGTAAGCTGGCTCTGTGGGCCAGTCTTCACCTATAGACTGCCCAGAGCCAACTCCTCATCTGAGAACTGTCCCCGTTGCTCTTCTTCCCCAGATACTCTTGCTTTCCCAGCATCTTAATGATGCATCAAGATTTTGTCTTTTGCTGGGTGTAGGGCCATGGGCCTGTGCTGATTTCAATGTTGACTTCTTGATGTGGATAGTACTTGCATGGATTAATGCTCACCCAGGCCAAGGCACTCCTGTCCTCAGTGGTCCAAGCTTACCTTCTCTGGGCCCGTTGGACCCAGGCTCACGATTCCCCAGGAAGGCCAGATGTGGTGGTGTTCAACTGGCTGTAGACATTTAACATCCAATTCATTTTTATTATAATGGTGCATAGTCTACCAGCCAACTTACATAAGTTTTATTTTGATTTTAGGCATCTGTATTGAGTTTAGAAAATTTGCAGCAGGAAGTTTGCCCTGGAAATATACTCAGCCGAATACTCACACTCCTAAATGGGGAGTGACTCCCATCCAAGAATCTCAGAGAGCTGGTCTATAAACATGAATGAATGAATCTGCCCAGAGCCACTGTGTGCTCGTTGCCAGCTGGATTATTTTAAGGGAAGTGACCAACTCAGGGGCCTATAGTGAGTCATGAGAGTACTTGCTTTCCAGTTAGAGTTTGGACTGAGAAGGCCTGGGTGGAGCTGGGGCCTCGCTGGTGCCTTCTGCCCCCAGAGCTGGGAGTGTGAGGATGGGGATCAGTAACGAGCTCACCTCTGGGGCTACCCGGCCATATCAGCCCATCTTCTCCCACTGTATTCACCACCATTTGTCAGATGAAATTGCTTCTGTTTTTTCAGTGTATGCAATTAATAGGTGCTAAGTAGAAGCTCTAAAAAGGGAAGTAAATATACAGAGGAAAAAGAAATCATCTTCTAGCATTGTAAAATGCTTGTTAATACAGATTATCACCTGGCTGAAAAAGTATGCTATTTAATTTTTTATTGCGAAGTCTTCACTTAGTCTTAGAACATAAGGGTTGCTAATCTTATGAAATGCCAGTCATGAGCATCATTTCAATAATTGTATACTATTTCCTCAGATAGTTATAATTTTCTTACCCTGACCCAGTAGTTAACATGTGATGAACACACTTATATTTTTCCTCTGTAGTTTGGGTTATTTGGATTAATATATTACATAAAGGATAGCTTTTTAGTTCTAATCCTATTGTTGAACATATGGTCAACTTACTGTTACTTATTGTCTCAGGGATTATTTCATGAGTTTTACTAGAAAGAGGAGATTGGAAGCCTAAGATCTTTAGTTACCGGCTTCTTGGTTGCACATCTTCCTGCGCTGGTGAAGAAACTACGGGACTCGGCCCTTGGCATGTGGTGGTATGTGGGGGCAGTGACTTGCAGCTGTGCCATCCTTTGCTGGGAATGCAGGTGGGCCAGGTCGCTTCATCCCCACCCTAGAATTCTCTCACTGACTTGGGTGTTCCTTCCGGGAGAGCAAGAGGTCTTTGTTCTTCTCGCCGGAGCGATGGGGAGAGCAGATGTTCTGGAGCATCGATGGGTCATTGTCTTAGACGCTGGGGTCTCATTCTGGCCAGGGAGCCATTTATCACATCCTGGGAATGGGTGGGTTACTTGTATCAAATGCTGGAACTATTCACATCTTCCAATCCCATCACTGATGTGGAAAAAAACAATTTTGGGGCAATGGATAGATTAGGATGCTTTTCCAATGAAGATATTTCATCGGTTTGAACTGAGCCCAGGTTTTGGCAGGGGGACCAGGGGGCCAAATTGTGAGCTATGGTTTAAGCTCCAAGAGGAAATATGTCTTGGTTGGTGAATGATCAACCAAAAAAGCATGAAATTCCCTTTGACAACTTAAACTTCTGGAAACAATTTAGAGGGCAAGTAGGGTCACCCTGACTTCCGAGAAAGGAGAAGGTTTCCTTGTTGTTGAGATGCTGATTGTTTTTTTCCCCCAGTTTTACAACATGTACACACAGACTGTGTTGACCTATGGAAAATATTATTAATCCACAGAAGAGCACTTGATAAATACTTTAATATGATGTTCTTTACTTAGGGCCATTTTTCATTTGCCTGTGAACTCTCCATCATTGGTCATTTTATCTCCCTGTAGAACCTAGGGTGCGCCTTCATACCCTTTTAATGAATCATGACAATGTAGTATTAACCCCCAAACTGATCTAATTGGGTTCTTTGAATTTGGAGTACCTTTGCTCTTTTCCTGATCTTGGCCTTTCCAATCGTAACTAGTTTGGGAGAGCGGCTCCTAACTATTTCACGTTGTGATCCTAAACTAGACACCTTTGAAATTTGAAAAATGTAGATTCCTAACAAAGTTCAAATAAGTCAATTTCATTAAAAAGGAAGAGAGGAGGAGGAAGAAGAAGCAGAAGGAGAATAAAGAGAAAGAAGAAGAAAAGAAGGGGAAGGAGGAGAAATAAAACAACAATAGCTTCTATACTCATGAATTACCATAAACTCCATATTATAACCAGATTCTTGATATTTTCCATCTTTATCCCATAAATTTAATAAATAGGTCAAAATGATCTCTAGTC
The DNA here is from genome assembly GCA_004024945.1 of Uropsilus gracilis. Taxonomy (NCBI): domain Eukaryota; kingdom Metazoa; phylum Chordata; class Mammalia; order Eulipotyphla; family Talpidae; genus Uropsilus; species Uropsilus gracilis. Next base: position 106,664 of record PVHY01001441.1, read on the forward strand.
CTGGGAGGTTCACACAGGAGAAGGCGGGCAATAGCAACAAACTTGTCAGACCTGGGGGCTGGCTGGTATTTCTAGTGTATGGTGCCCTGCCTGCCAGGGCTCTAGCTTGGGCACAAGAGCTAGCCTACCTTCCTTTTCTGTCTGATTTAGTCTGTCTTTGAATGACAGGAAGCAGAATGAGTCCTTTTCTGAGATTCCTGTTCGACCTTCCTTTATGTTCATGTCTTATACATGGAGGGGACTGGTATGAATGGCTAAAATTATCAATTGGTTAAAATGGCCATTTCTTTTGAGCCTTTTCCTAAACAAAGGTCACTCCAGAGTGATCTGATTGAGCTGCAGACACTCCACATGTGGGAGAGTGAGAAGAGTGGGCCAGAGCTTTGACTGGGAGAGAGGCAGGAAGATGCTCTGAAGTCAGCTGGTTCTGGGTCAGATCCCAATCCTGGGGCTTATTTCTTCTGATTTTAGCATCTCTCCTCTCAGAAGGGAGAGCTGGCAGATGGGGAGGCCCTGAGGTGGGTCCCCAAGAAAACAAGAAGAGTAGCTCTGGACCAGTGGAGCCCCAAGGGGAAGGGTGGAGCTGGAAATGAAGCCTCCTTCCTCTAGGCTTTGGTGTATATTGTGGATGGTAGATGGTGGAAGAAGATTAAGTCCGCATCTAGGGGAGGATCTGGCAACTTGAAGCCTGGAAGGTGACTAGCCTGTCAGTGTGAGTCACTCCCCAGGGGACTTGGTGACAACACTCACTAGGCCAGCCAAGAGTTCCTATCCCCCAGAACCTGCCCTAGGTCATCTCCATCTTTCTTCCAGAAAATTTCATAAACCTCCCTCTCACTCTGGTTCACCCTCCCTGGCCATTTAATTCACAGGTTGTTGCCAGAACCATTTGAACATTGGCACCCAAGGTTGAGGGGACTTAGCGTTTCCCTTAGCCACCTGCCCAACTGGGAACCATGATGGCTTTCTGGAAGGAAATGTTAAAAGTCAGTGATACACAAAGACATCTTAAGACACTAAAGTTTGTCTAGCTCCTTGGGTTAAAAAAAAAACAAGTGTAAAAGATAAACAAGTGTCAGAGGCTGCCAGCTGAGCCCAAACAGGATACATGCTATGTGATATATATATATCTTCATCTTACTATCTTATCTGGCTTCAAAACACTGAGAACAAAACTGATATGATAAATGTCCAGAGAGCAAAGAGCAGCTTCTCCATTTGCTCAGTGTTTACTTTAAAAAAAACATTACCTAAAAGTTACCAACAATGTATAGGTAAATCCCCTGCCTGCCATTATCTCACAAAAACTAATCTTTTACCCAAATTTTATTACCTTAGCTATTATTCTTCCCTAGTTAATTAGTCATAAAACATTCTCTTAGTCACCTTTTCTTTCCCTTGCCCAAATCCTATAAAAGGCCTAGTAATTTACCCTAAAGTTGCTACCAGTCTTGCTTCTGATAGCCCATCAATCTCTTTTGTTTGTCCTTTCTCACAACCCTACACCCAGCTCTTTACAAACAAGAACAAATGCAATAGTCTGATTGAATGAACACCAATTTTGAGAGAACTGGTTGTTTAAGTAATTAAAAACTTTAGAGTCATTTCAGTTATTCCCTTCCCCTCAACCCCACATCTAATGAACCCCACATCTGTTGGAGTCTACCTAGCAGATCTCTTGGATTTAACTATTTCTCCTCATCCCCCTATTATTAACAACTCACCTATTTCAGCAAACCCCTAGCTGGGCTTCCACCCCTGATCAGGCCATCGTCCAGCTGTGTCAGAGGGATCCATCCAAAATGCAAATATGATTATGATACTCCCTTGCTCGGTGTCCTCCAATGCTCTCCAGTGTGTTTGGGATTCTCTTCAAGCTTTTTGGCTTTACCCACAAGTCCTCCATGAGCCACCTCTCCAACTTCATTCCCACTCTCCCACATGAGCCCTCTCTGCCAAACATTTCCAGACTTCTTTGAGTATAGCTTGATGAATCATATCTCATCTAAGTCTCTTTGCTTGTAATATGCTTTTCCCCTCTTAATTCGCATACCCCTTCTTGTCTTAGGAAATTTTGGGCTATTGTCATCTCCCATAGGAGGTTGTATCTCACTCCCCAGGCAGACTTAGCAGTTGGCTCTAGTGTTTAGATCCTCATTGCTGTTGTAGCAGATTGTCACAAAGTAGGTGGCTTAAAACAATAGAAACTTACTCCATGAAGGCTAAAGTCCACAGTGAAGGTCTTGGCAGGGCCACTCCCTGTGAAGGCTCTGGGGAAGAATCTTTGCTTGTTTCTTCCAGCTTCTGGTGACTGCAGGCACTTCTTGACTGGTGGCAACATGGTTCCAATCTCTAACTCTGTCATCCCCTGGGTCTCTGTCTTCTCCCGTCCTGTCTGTTACAAGTACTTTGAGGATACTGAACACTGGAATTAGGCTCGCACACTGAGTCCACAACCATGTCTTAAGAGCCTTAATCTAGTTACATCTTCAAAGACCTGTTTCCCAAATGAAGTCACATTCCCAGTTCTAAGGGGGTGGCACTTAGATGTGGTTTGGGGAGTCACAGGTCAGCTCACGATCTTCCCATCCCCATAGTACCCTGTCTCTTTGGGAGGAAGCTTTCTCATAGACACTTTAAAGCATTCATCCATCTTCCTATTTCTCAAGATAAAATATCTTCAAGGGCAGGTCTTCAGTTTGCCTGTATCTTTGGCCTCTAGTACTTGACCTGGCCACAGCTCAATGTGATCTTTTATTCAATTTTAGAAATAACTACCTAGGGACTGTTAATATCATTAGCTTGGACTTAGTTGGTTGTAGGAACTTGGACGAGATCACCTCTAGTAAGCTTGCCCAACTTTAGGAATCTGTTGTGCAGTTTCCTTTGGGTCAGAAGTGCATTTTTAAGTTAACTGATTCCAAGGAATATCCCAGCAAGACCTCAGAATACTACAAATCATGAAAACTAGTTCATCAGCATTCAATTTGCTCTGGGATGGTTTTGTGAATATTGTTCTAAGTTACCAAATGGCTGGCAGGGAGCAGTTTAACATTTTTGAGCATGTCTAGACATTGCCTGAGTTCCCCATATTTCACATGAGAGCTTGACTTTCAGGGGAAGAGCAAGTCTTGGGGAGTTAGCCAGTACGTCTAAGTTCACTGATTTTATGAGACCTCCAACTTTTATTCTCTGGACCTCAGTTTTTTTATCTTTAAACAGAATTAATAAAAACACAACTCCCTGACTTGTCCCATCTACCCATCGGTCTACAAATGGTTGATGTGGTACTACTATGTACCATATACTTGTCCATTGGCATGGTACATAGTAGTACCATATACTTGGCATGGATAAGTACAATCATCCTTGACAATTTCATAGTCCTTTGAAAATATGAAGCTTGCATAGTTCAGAGGACTTACAGTTTGGGTTGCAAAACACAAAAAGAATTTGGCAAGAGACTTCCAGTTCCTGCTAAGTCATGGCCTTTCTGCTTTGAGGCCTCGCATCCCAACCCACATTAGCAAGATTGTTTACATGAAAGAACCTATAAAATCAAGCTGTTCTCTTGGAAAAGGGAGGATGCAAGTGATTTTTAATTCTGGGTAAACGATTTACAAAAGGCTTAAGTGTTCTCGGTCATCTCTGCCCCGTGTCACTGACAAAGGAGAGCATGGGTGCCAGGCCCCTTCCCTTGCAGAGGGCACTGTAACTTTAGTATCTGAGGAGCCCAGAGTCTTTCTTGCTGGAGCCCTGACCTACCCTCACACCCCACGCCAATCACCTGTACCAGCTGGCATTCTGAAATCAAAGCCTGCACTTATATGGAGGTCTTCCCATTTTCAGCAGGAACTTGTAATCATACCAGTCTCACTTTCAATTTCTCACTCCTTAACATTTTTCTTCATTCCCTACTTCTCTGGTAGCCTCCTGGCCATTACTTTGTCCCCACTGCTGAGTCCCTAACTACTAGACTCAGTTACCCAACTCAGTTCACTCAGCATATTCAAGGCACTGACTAATTGACCTCACTCTCATTTTGTAACTTTTCCATCACTGACTGGGGCCCCTGGCCCCTCATCCTACCCTAGACTCCCTTGTTCTGTAGTTTTATCCATGGCCCATGCCCTCTGGCCAATGGTGCTTCCTGCCTATACATAACAGGTCATATAGCATGTGGGTTCTTACTACCAGTCAGAGGCACTGGAACCCCACGCCCCCTGCACTGAAGTTTGAACTTCCCAAGAATTTTTCATATTCAGGTCACTCTAGCAGTGCAGAGGGAAGAAGGAAGGGGAACAGTGCTGATGGTAATGGAGTGTTACTCATTTGCTCTGGAAGTTTTGCTTGTATAAAGTATGAATAGAGTTTTGAAGAAACTGACCAAATTATAAAGGAATTATATTAGAATGTTGGACCATGTGTGAGGATGAAGTTGGAGTAAATCCAGGGGGTGAGAGTGCTGGGGAGGAGGAGGTCCTAGCTCTGTTCATGGCTTGCTGGGACACCCCAGGTTTGGCTGCCAACCTCTGCATTGAAATGGAACCTGCATCTGGTTCAGTATTTGTTCCCTTCCTGATCATTGTAGTAGGGAGGCTTAAGAACTTTGAAGGAAATTAAGTTATTGAAGAAAATCACTTCAGCAGTTAATTAAAATTATTTTTAATTCAAACATGAAAAAATATTTTGATGAAGAAGTTACTTAGATTTGGTGGTGGTGGTGGGGGGTGTTGAAGGGCACCCTTCTCCTTAAAGACATGACCCAGGAGCCATTCATGTAACGGCTGCTTCTATCCCATGAGGCAGAACTTAGACATTGTCGACTGGAGAATGAAGAAGAGCTTCCATTCTGGCAGCCACAGATCCAGTGAAAGCAGGAGCTCTAACACAAGAAACAAGAATGAATTGTCAAGAACAACAGCAACCTTTGGGGAGGTGTCATACATTTACTTACTAAGCACTTAGTACATGATTTTGAAAAGGCAGTCTGGGTGAGAGTGATTTTCAAATAACCAAATGATATTTTATCTAATCCCCTTTTCAGTGGATGTTAATTTGCTCCAGTCTCTGTGCTGCAGGCTGTGGCTCAGAGGTTAATGAGGGAGACTTGATTTCTGTCTTCAGGAAGCTTACAGTCTAAGGGGAAGACAAACTCCAAACAAAGAAAGGCTTCTTTATTCATGATTGTATTTAGAGACACAGATGCTGTAGGAGTGCACGAGAGACTGGCTGAGTCTGAAGAACTGAGGAAAACTCTTCTAATGAACTGACAGTCTACAAAGACTGAAAGACAACAGAGTTTAGTCAAACAAAGAGTGAGGAGAGGAACTGAAGATTGCTAACAGGTGCTGTGTGACTGACTTAGCACCAGATCCTGTGAGGCACATGTTTAGTCTGTTTAGCATAGGTCTCTGTGTTATCACTTTATTACCTTTATTATCTCCCCATTACAGGTAGGGATGTTGAGATAGAAATCATATAGCTAAGTTCACAGGGTGTTAGGCAGTAGAGATACTTGACCCCCAAGCAGTCTGGTTCTGGAGTGCGTTCCCTGAACTGCTGCATGGGGAAGGCACATAGCAGGTCAATGAAAAGAAAGAATGCTCCGATAGTCTTGGGGTGAGTGGCTCCAGATGTAGCTTAAGGTCAAGCAGAGTAGATTTCATAGAACTTTGTAGGACTGGTGAAGGATTTGGCTGTCAGGCCAAGTGAAAGTTACTGTAGGGTTTTAGAAGCAGGGGAACACATGATAGAGGCTTTACATTTTGTAGCTCTGGCTGCTGTGTGGATTGGGGATGAAACATTATGTGCAGGGGCATTAGCGATGGCAGAATCTTCTAGGACAATGAAGTAGCAGTAGTACCTAACAGTTCACTGACTTTGGTTAGGGAAAGAGGTGAGAGCCACGCATGGAATCTAGTATGAATGATTATGAGAAAGTGATTCTACTTATTCATATGCTGTAAGGGGGAGAAACCGATTGAGGGGATCATCATGATTTTAATCTTGGGCATACTGAATTGAGGTATTCCAGAAACACCCATGAGGAAATGTCATTTAAGCAGAACTCAGAAGAGGGGTCCAGGCCAGAGCTATACATTTGACCTTCTGATGGTATTTGAAACATGGCCATGAACAAAAGTGTCTTGTCTATCAGTCAGTGTCCCATTTAGCCAGTATCATTTTGAATGAAATGATAGACTGTTTACCAGCATCAAAGAGAACAGAGTCAACTTCATAGATGCTATCTATCCAGAGGAAGCATAGACTAGTGGGAGGAGGAGATGGCTGGAGGTAGTGGAAATGTTTCAAAGTTAAGCCCTGAAGTTAGCTGGAATCTGGATAATCAGACTGATATTCTAGAAAGCTGATGGAGCACCTTCTGCAGGGATTAAAAACAAAAAAGACTGGGAACACATTAGTTCTAAAACTAATGAGAGAAAAAGAGAGAACTGAATTGGATCAGAAGACTTGCTTCTGTCACTTCCTAACTGGGTCATCCAGGGAAAGCATTTGATGTCTCAGAGCACAGGGTGGAACAAATGCGATACAGACCCAAAGAAACAATGTAAATTATAAAGCTATGCAAATAAGGCAAACTATCATGGCAATTGATATTTAAGATCCAGAGTGAAAAAGTTGTTTCCAAGCTCCTCTGACTGATAGGAACAGGAATTGGGAGGAGGACTTCCAATTTTCAGTAAGAAGAATGTACATTGCTGTGGATTGCTAAATTCATGTCCTTGAATGAGTTAGTTCACCTCTCTGACTCTGATTGGCTCTAATATAAAGAAATTCTGTTAACTCAAATACGACCTTCTTGTTTAATGAATGCCAGGAACAGTTCTGCACCCTGTGAATGCAGCTGTGAGCAAAGCATTGAGCTTGTTCTCCAGGGGCTGTATTCTGGTGAGAGGAGGACAGTGATAGAGATATAAAATAAATACAACTGATATCAAAGGGCAATTAGTGTCATGAAGAAAGGTGAGGTAGTGTGATAGAGGATAGAGAGCAATGAGCAAAGGGTGAGGGAAGGGATTCTATTTTAACTGGGTGGATGGTGAAGGTCTCTCTGTTAAGGTAATGTTTGAGCAGATAACATCATGAAATAATAAAGCAAACAGTATATGGTATCCGAGAAAAGAGCCTACAGACAGATAAAACAGTAAGTGCAAAGGGCCTGAGGCAGGAATCTTCTCAATGTGTGTGAGGAACACTTAGGAGGCCAGTGGTGACAGAAACAGGAGGTGCAAAAGGGAGAGTAGGAAGGGATGGGGCCTGGGAGGTAGTGGGAGCCAGGGTTGTGTTGGTCTTCTTGGCCACATAAGGACTGTGAGTTTTATGCTGAGTGAAATGAACAGCCACAACAGGGCTTTAAAAAGAGATATTTGTCCTATTGGGAGAGATTTTGTGAGGAACAAATGAGGTAATGTGTATGAAATTGTTTTACAAAGTAGGAAGTTAGGTTCAAGAATATTTTCAGGGTCATATTACTGGCCAGGCAGTCACTGAGCCAGATTGGAACATAGTGTCCCTGACCCCCAGCCCGCCCCTCTCTCCACAGCATCTTGAATCTCAGAAACCATGGGTTGCTATGTCAATCTAAGACCAGGCTGAACCCTTGAGTAAGGTCAGGGTCCTCTCTCCCAAGCCAGAGGGTTTTGTGAGCCTCACTGACCTGGCGATTTTTGTCTTTTGGAAGGAGTTCCAGGGGTTTGTGATCTTGATCTTAAAGCAGTAGAAAGAAGGGTTCTGGAACAGTCCAAGGCAATTGGACCTGGGCAGTATATTGTCTTAAATTAAACACAGACCTCTGCTCAGGGCTGGACCAGAGATGCTAAGACATCAAGACACAAGAGAGAAAAACAAACAGTTTTGATAGGTTTTGGAGAATTTCTTTTCTATCTATTCAGGAAGCCACAAAGTGGCCCAAAGCCATAGAGTCAGGGTTTGTATGAACTCATAGATGTTTATATAGTGTAGACATGTGTAGGGCAGATGTAAAAGCTCCTGAACTGGGGTACCCAGCAGTGACCTTGTGCTATACTTGCCCCTGGAGAACCAGTGCCTGCTGATGATGCCATCTGGCTGAGGGCCCTGCCTGGCCTCCCTTGGTGTGGACAGACTTCTGTCCAGAGGCGAGGAAGGGAAGCCAGCCTGTGGTTCTTGGCTGAGTTGAAATCTGGCACCCTTGTATCTTTGCTATTTGTCTAAAATGGGTGAGTTTACTTTCCTCCTCTCTTTTCTCTTTGCCCTCCTCTTTTCTTTCTCTTTCCTTTTCCTTCCTTCTCCTCTCTTGACATCAGCAGAAGACATTCAACAGCATTTGAGTTTCCTTCTAATAAAGTTATAACTGCTTATAAAATTACTATCTACATATCATAGCCAGAGTCTACCCCCTAAAAGAAAATAGCATCATAGAATCTCCATCACCAAGAAAATATGTCTTTTATACCTACTAAGTGGCCCCCATAAATCGCCAGCTCTTAAGAAAATATGTCATAATTTTTTTCAATGAAACTTTGTTGGATTCCAAGTGCATCAGAGCCATAAAGATGAACAATCTGTTAGTGAAATTATGTTTCTTAACCAAAGGGATGATTTTCCCAGAAGTGACAGGCAATTGATATTCCATTTTCAATTACTTTAAGTAGGCAAGTTTTCAAATTGTAACCACCTTGAGATGTATTTTTCAAATGATTCTTGGTATAGTGTAAGGTTTCTTTCCCTGCAGTTCCTTTATATTTGAGTCTTGGCTGACTCAGGATGGAAGTTTGCCTTGAAGAGGCTAGAAAACATGGATGGCAAGTGGAACATATAGATATGAGATGTGTACATGGTATGTGAGTGTATATGTATATATATATATATATATATGCGTGCATACACATGTATGCATGGAAAATGTGTATGTATAAATAGCTCTTAAAGAGTAGTTCATGACATGAATTGTCTCCTTTGACTCTCGAATGCCCTGAACTTCATTATGAGAGCTCTTACATTAAGCTCTACATTGTGTTCCCAGTAAAACCAACTTAGACATTATGTAGTATTTTTAGTATATTGCTATATTTGCATTATTTATATTTTAGTTAGGATTTTTGCATCTACATTTATTAAGTGAGGTTGGAAAGAATTTTCCTTTCTTACACCGTGTGTCTGGTTTTGGTGCCAGGGTTGTAAAAGTTGCCTGGCATGAGTTTGGTGTGGTTCTTCTTTTTATTCACTGCCATGCATTATAGGTGATCAGGAATTCTTGGTTTCTCCAAAGTCTGATAGAATTTGTTTTAAAAATCTGGGACTAACTGCTGTGTTTTTGTAGGTAAATTTAATTTTGGAATTTTATATTGACTTTGTTTTGTTCAGGTTTTAATTTTCTTCTTGATTCCATGTGGTTAGATGATATTTTCCTCAGAAATTATTTTGTATCTCTGAAATTATGGGTTTGAAGTCCTTCAATAAATAGTCCTTTGAATTTGCTAGTTGCTAATCTCTGTTATATCTGCAGTTAGACTAACTGGTGATTCCAAGTGGTGTCTGTATCATCTTTCTTTTAAAATATATAGTCAGTATGTCAGTTGTCCATCTATTTAATTCATCTTTAAAAAAACAGATTTGATTTTATTTAACCTTTTGTTTGTCTTCTGCTTTATGTTTCTGTCCTTTTATTAGTCATACTTCCTTTTTTCTGCTGTTGTTCTTTATTAGATGCTTAGCTTATGGATTTCCAGTCATTTCTTTTTTAGCAAAAACCTGTATACTTCTCATTAACTTATTCATTTATTCTTATATCCCTTACTTCAAAAAATTTTGTATTTCAGGTACTGTAGGTTTTGTGGAATCATCAGTAGAAAAAAACAACCAAAATGCCCTGTCGACATATTTTTAAGATTCTATTTTGAAGTCTTTCTTTCTTGAGTTATTAACAAACAGTGTGTTTGACATTCCCGTGGGTGGCGGGGGTGGGCGCTTGCTATCATGGCTATTTCTCATTTACTTGCTTTTTGTTTAGAGAATGTAGCATGTGTGATCCTGATTTTCTGAGTGCTTTTGAGATTTGCTCTGTGACCTGAAATGTGTTTTTTATTTTTATTTTTTGTAAAAGTTCCATGTGTGCTTGAAAAGAATGCTAACCAGGCATCGCGAGATGCGTTTCAACTTGGCGCTTCAGTTGGTTCCATGTCAGTGTTTGTAACCCTGCCTGATCTGACATGTTATTCGAGGCTGCAGTTGAAAGGACCTAATTCATGTTGAGTCTGACTCACAGCAAGTGAGGAGTGGTGCTTGGAAGTGTTCTCGACTTTAGGACTGTAACAAGGACTGGACCCCCTTTCCTGCAGGGGAGGTTGAAGCACAGAGACTCGTGGAGTATCCAAAGGCGGTCCACAGCTGGAGCAACCTCCTTGTTTCAGTCCTTATTTCTCAAACTGGGGGGGGGGGTGACACTGACATGTGCACTGGGCACTGTTCTGAGGCTTTGCAGATAGAGCACACTCAATCTCCTCCCAGCCACCACAGACTTAGTGTTATTGTCCTCTTGTCTCTGATGAGGCCCAGTGGGATCACACTTCAGGTCTCCCAGACAGTGGCAAAGCCAGGATTGAAGGCAGGCCTTCCTTGGTCCTAGGTCCTATGTTCAACACCTCTGGTGAGGCTCCCTCCCACTCAGATCTGGTGTCAAACTCCTGTTAGAAACACAGATTTTCTGACTTGGCCTCAGACTTCCAGTATCAGAACCCTCCAGAGGTGACCTCATGTCTCCAGGTGGGTGGGTATTAGTCACAGCCTGGCTCTAGACCCTTATCAGACCAGTTTCCTTCATTCTGTTGGTTGGAAACTGATGCTCGAAGGAAAGAAGGGCTTGTCCACTGGTTAGTGACCTATAAAGGAAGGATTGGATCCCCTGAAGCTTGTCCTTTACTCAGAGGTTCTGTGTGGGGTGAGCTTGCATTGCTTTAGGGAACCTGCTCCCCCACCTGCCATAAACCTCAGCAGCTCGCCCTTCCCCAGAGGGATACACATGGGCTGCTTCTACCTAACTTTGGGTTCTTCTCCCTCTGACCTTCTCCTTCTGTCCTTATCATCTCTGTTAATCTAACTCCCTCTCTGTCTTTTAGGTAAAGTCTCCATGAAAGAATTGAAGCAGAAATCCTAGATGCTTTAGGGGGTGGTATGGGCTGTGGGGGCACACACATTCTTTCACAGAGTTTCAGAATCAATGGAACTGATTCAAGTCTCAGATCAGCCACCTTCTGGCTTTGCCAGGTGGAGCTGTGATGTAACAGCCTCTCATTTTTTTGACCTATGAAAAGGGTCATGATGATGCTGACCTTGTGATATCTTGAGAGGAGGAAATGAAAGTTTCCTTTGTAAAATGCCTGGCATGTGGCTGCAACCAGAGGGATAAACTTCCTGCCGTAAGGAGTCTGCAGCCTGATAGCAAGAGGCAGATCATACATGAACAAAAGAAAAAAAAATAAAAGAACAGCAAGAAACTGTGCTTATTGCTACTGTCTTATCTTCAGTAGCAATAAGCACAGTGCAGCAAACAAAACAGAACAAGGGGAAAGATGGGAGACAGGTGGGTAGGGCAGTCGGGAGTGGTTGCTCTGGCACTGTGACAGTTGAGCAGAGATGATGCCAGTGAAGGGGAAAGGCAGGCAGTAGAGAGGACAGGGTTTCAGGCAGAGGGAGCAGTGAGTATAAAGGCCCTGATGGCAAAGGTGCTGATAGATAAGCGCTTATGTGTTATTGGTGTAGCAATGTTTGCCTTCACTAGCCTCCTTTTTCAGTCCAGCTTCTCCTTCCCTCAGTGTAAGGGAATCGCTAGTTCATGACCTCTGGCCCTAGAGGGGGGCCTTGGGGAAGCCTCCTGCTGTCCTCACAGGCCACCAAGGTTGTTACAGCTGGCTGGTTCTGGATGCTGGGTTGTGTGCGTAGCAGGGTATAACATGTTACACATCAGCACTGTGAAACTTAAATTAGGCAGTGAGTTGAGCCTGTGCTTGACCTAAGCACAGGCCTGAGTCTAGGATCTCCAAGCGCATAACATGGGGGAGGTTTCAGCATTAATTCATAAATATATCCCTATCTTTGAATTTAGAGTCACTGCCAACCTGATGTTGAACAGCTTACAAGTTAATGACTTAGAGACCTTAAGTATCTTCTATCACAAATCTCCAGCTTGTGATGTCTCCTCCTTGCATATCTTATATAAAGAAAATAACCAGGACAAAAAGCCATCCTTAATTCTTTTTGCCCCCTCTACCCTATGGTTAATCCCCCAGTAAGTATCTTTGGCTCTGCTGCTGAAACACATACCTAATCTAAATACCTCTATCCTTTCTAGTACTGGAAATTGGTCTACAGCTCCAATCCTTTTTGCCCAGGGTGTTAAAGGAGCCACCTGCCTGCTCTGGCCTCATAGCAAGTGTGAGCATTCCAAAGCTCAGATCATGTTCCTCACCCACTTACAACCCACCAGAGACTCTTCACTCTTGGCCTATGGGACTCATCAAGATCTGGCCCCTTCTCTGTCCTTCCCTCTGAGCTTCATGGATTTGCCACTTGTACACTGTATTTACTCTTTCTTCTGTCTCTGAAATAAATACCCACTCCAGGGTCATTGATTTGCTGTTCTTTCTTCTGGAAGATTCTTTCCCAGTGGTCCCTTGGCTGCCCACTCTTCTCTTGCTACTCTTATGGATTGTCCCTAGCCATCATCATCATGATCCTCCTGTGTGCAATTTCCTCTCTATCCCCATTCAGGGTCTGAGGTGATTGTTCTTTTTTCATTCCTAACTGTGGGACTCCTCAAGTATTTAAACTCCCCAAAGATGGGGTGCTATCAGGTGGATCACTGCCCTACACTCTGTGTGTAGGGAGTACATGGCATTCAGTAGGTATTCAATAGATGCCAGTGCTGATCGAAGAATTTATTTTAGGTCTCATTTATATTAGGTGTTCAGCTCTATTTTTATGCCCAACATACGGAATCTTGTTCCAAGTATAGTAAAAGTTGATGATTCTGCCTGAGCCCTCCAGCCAGTTGAGGTCTGGAATGAGAGGCCCTCTTTTCCAAGGTAGGAATCTTGGGGTACACCCAGCTTAGATCCCAACTGTATGTTTTAACCAACTAGTACTGCAGAGTGAGGTTTGGGGTGCTTGCAGTTTTCCTGGGATAGGAGGAACCCTCAGGCAACCACCCTTTGGACCTCTCATCCTAAGGTGACTTGGATGATTGCCCTGCTGGAGCTGAAAGAGGCCACGCGTGGTGCAGAGGAGAATTTCACCCTGTGGAGGATGTAGGCTTTCAGGAATCCACAGAGCTGGCCAAGTTCTGTTCACACGAAGCTGGCCAAGAGTGCTGGCTGCCTCATTTTCCTCACGGAGATCCAAAGTCAGTAGCAACTACGGTTCCTTAATTTCAAAGCACTCACTCTTACTTGGCCTTTTAAAAAAGAGTATATTGTTTCAGTGGAATCCTGAGTGAGAAAATATGAGGCCAGAGGCGGGCTGTTCCAAAGTCATAGGTTTTGATCCTGCCTCTGGGACTGGATCTAGAGCTGTTTGAGACCTTCTCATCTTCCCCTCAGGGTCTGTCTGTCCCGTAAGCTAGTTTTGAAGTTAGTTTTGTCGATCACTTCAGTGTTAGGGAGCAGCTCCTTCTTTAGGGCAAGAATGTCAGGCAATTCTCAGAGCCAACATCACTTAAGGGATCTTGGAACTGACTTGGCCCTGCCACTTCTGGCCATGCAGGATCTGTGATGATCTGGCTCTGCAAGTGGTCTGAGACTTAAACACGTGCCCATGTCCCTGCTAAATGCACAATGTGCTCACACTCAGAGTCTGTCTTATGTCAGCATCTCACAGAAGCAGCGTTATAATTGCCTGCTTGGATAAAAAAAAAAAAATCATTTGCCATTAGAAGACGCAAAGACTCAAAGGGAAAAAGAATGCAAAATAAGCTCAACTACTATTTCTTGAGTGTTTTCTTCATGCCAGACAGTGGACTGACAACTTCAGCTTGTATCCAAAGCTGGACCACAAGGAAGGCTAAGTCTGTAACACAGCAAGCACCTCCCCTTAAACTTGACTATTTTGTGGGAAGATCTCCCTGTGTGGGAGATTAGCCTCCCAGTGTATTACCTTAGGATTGTGGCTTTCAGAGGTGAGGGGATGCCAAACTCTAAAATTCCAGTTGAGTTGGGCAGGAAGATATGAGACTGTCATAAGGGTGGGTTGGTGTTAGTGAGTGCTTAGAAGCAGGATCTTGGGGTCAGGCACGGTGGCGCGTGCCTGTAAACAGCAGCCTAGGAAGCCACGGTGGGGACCGGGGATCGTGGTTCAAGTCCCGCTCAGTGCAACACAGCGAGACCAAGTTCCAAAAAAATAGCTGGGTGTGGTGGCGCGCGCCTGTAATCCCAGCTACCTGGGAAGCTGAGGCTGGGATTGCTTGAGTCTGTGGTACCCTGGGCAACGAGAGCCTGTGGTTCCATTGGCAAAAATAATTAGACCTAGTCTCAAAAAAAAAAAAAAAAGAAAAAAGAAAGAAAGAAAGAAAGAAGAAGCAGAAGCAGGATCTTGGTGACTGTCATCTTGGTAAGCTGGGAAACCTGACCCTGGAATTGTGCCAGGTGAAAAACTGAGAGATCAGACCCCAGACCCCCCTTTAGAAGAGCAGATTTCAGATTGCTCCAAGAATGCACAAAAGTGAAGCCTGTTCCCACCTTTTACAGAAGGTCATTCTTTTCTGCTGATCTCCTCTCTCCTGTCTGTTCCTGCACACTGGCTCCCAAGTGACCCCTTTTCTTTTTCATCTATAATCTCAGCTCCTCAGTACTTCCTGCCTTTGCCCCAAATCAGGCCAAAGAGGTCACTCCTAATCAAACTCATCTGTACCCTCGAAGTACCTCACCCTTGTGCACAATGTCCCCTATTCTCACTGCCAATCTTCTGAAGTTCTCACTTTGCTCTCCTTAGAGCACATTTGACCTTTAACAACCTTGCAGTTGGTTGCCTGCTCCTTCAATCTTCTGGGACTATCTCTCTAGAGAGCATTAGACTCCCCCTTCCCTTCTCTTTCCTCCTTCATCTCTGCTTCTCTGTTTCACTTCTTGGAAGATCAGAACACCTATTTGGAACCAGGGCCCCTTAGATGGGCTCTTCTTGTGGGGGAGCACAAGGAGGCAAGGATACCAAGTACCCCAAAGTTGGGTGATACCTGAAGAGATTTGGCCGGGGAGGGACAAAGTGCAGAAACAGGACCGAAGAGCAGAGTGTCAGGCTTGGATGAGCTGGGCACCACTCAGGCTCTGTTCCACTTGGACCCGCTCGCAGAGTCATCGCCAAATCTGGATTAAGCTGTGTGCCATTGCCCCTTAAGTTTGGATAAAGCAGCATGTCTAATTGAGATTTTTCACCTTCTGGGTCTCAACCGTCCGTATCCTGGTTCCCAAGGGTTTGAGTAGGTGCAGATGGATTAGAGTAGCCAGTGCTTTAAGCCTGTGCAAAAGGGAGTACAGGAGGCCAGCCTTTATTCTGAAGCAGCTGGGGCTTTAAGGATTGACTGGAAGAAAATCCTTGTTGCTGGTGGTGGCCAGGGCAGAGGGTTAATTAAGAGAGTCCTCTGATTAGAGCAGAGCAGCATGGCTGGTCCTTCTCGGGAAGCCCTGTCCTTGCTCCAGGCCCCTTGGAGTGCTCAGCTGGTCTTTCCCTTTACTGATTTTCCACAGCCTTATGTGTTTCAAAGCCATCTCCGCTCCCCAAGGGAAATAATGAGCCCCACCACTCAGGCCTCCGTCCGGGGGTAGTTTTGGCATCTTCCCCGTCACAGTTGTTGTCCCTGGGTTGTGCTTGAGTCTCTTCCCCCACCAAGTCCTCATCATTGAGAGAGGAAACTGGACGAAGAAGTGAGCTTGGAGCGATGATTAATACTGTATTTTAGTGGTCTTGTCGGGTCCTACAGGACGTCCATGATGATAATACCACAGTCCTCATCTTATGTCCATGTCCTTGAGGCTTGTAGCTCTCTGCACAGTGTCAGGGCACAGACAGGCGGGACAACCAGTGTGGGGTGGAGGGCCAGCTCTCCTGGCCTCCTTCTCAGCTGCCCTATACTTGCTGTGTCACTTTGGGAAAGTTTCTCTCCTTCTCTGGGCCTGCTCCCCCACATGTTCAGCAGAGGTCATCGTGCCGGTCCCCTCCCTGCCTCAAAGGGGATGAGAGGATGAATGAGATCATGTCTGTAAGTGTGTGGAATTCCTTGGAGAAAGGTACTATGGAAATTCGCAGATGTCGGGTATTTGTGCAGCACTCCAAGTTCCAGGAGCTCGGCCTCGTGCAGGGAACACCTTGCGTGCTGCTAGCATCCGGCCCTGAGCCACAGCGGCTGGAACAGAACGGGGGGCTGGGTGTCCCCCGCCTCCATGATGGACCCCATCAGTCAGCCCATGGGTGCCAGTCCTGCCTATAGCTTCATGAACAAAGAAGTAACAGGTGCTTTGCCAGTGTATCTTGGATTTCACAGATTCTCACATCAGAGCAGTCTTCCTAGTGTGGAGTTATACAAACTTGCTTCCTTTTGTTCCATATTCAAGGGAGTGACATTGCTTAGGCTGTATGATTATTCAGATTTATGTAGATACTTTCCTCAGCCAGGTACAGGATTAGGCAGTGATCCCCATAGGCCCTTTGAGCTAAGGGTCTTATGGAGAAAGCAAATAAAGTGAGAATGTAGGATGAGCTAGATGAGATATGCCTTTTCTAATATGTACAGATAGCGCTTTGTCTGGTCATTTATAACCTGTCTTGATGCAGCTGGTTAAAATATTGTTTCTTAGTGATTCTTAGTCTACGATGAGCTGAGGACTTAAGTCAGTTGATTAAGATGACCATGGACTTCTGCCAGGTGGCCTCCCTCTTTCTTCCCTTCTCTCTCCTCACAGCCATGTGCCCATGTTCCCCTCCATCTGTGTTAGGCTACACCCACACTCATGTTTCTGCGCCTCTTCTGCTTGATCTCGGATCTTTCACCCTCACCATCAGGAATATTTTTGCAAAACACTGATTTTCACAAACACATAGTGGACCTTGGGGGATGCCAGGACAGTCAAGGCAGTAGAGTGGGTCATTGTTATCCCATAGTCTGCATGGGGAAGGAATGTACTGAATTGGATTACAAGCCCACAGGTCAACGGTGTTCCCAGGATGCTGTTCGGGCCCTGGCAGACACAGCAGCTGGTGTCCTGGCTGGACTGCTTGCTTCCAGGATTTAGTGCCACGTGCTGGCTTCCCAAAGGGTCCTGGGGTAGGAGGGTTATCTCTGTGACCTTTCCTTCAGATGCCCCCTTTAGTGGAATTTAAATGCCTCCTTTGTGCTTCCCTAGCACTGATGCACTTTGATTGGATTGCCAGGAACCTCTGGATTGTGAGGTGCTGCCAAATGGGGTCAGCTCTCTTCTCTGCCTGGACATACACTTCTGGAAGTGGGAGCCACATCTAATTTGTTTTTGTTGCTTCCTAATCCAGCACATAGTAAGTACTTACATATGTATTTGAGAGGAGAAGGAGGGAACTTTATATGTTGAATTTCACATGTCCATACCCATGTGAGGTACGGACTGGAAATTCCTAGAAAACTCTGGAAATTTCTGGCCCTGGTACCCAGTCAGCATAATGAGATGAGCGTTTGAGAAAGGTGTGCTTTATGCAGACAATGTGGTTAACATTTTTGCCAGGCCAACAGATTTGGTTAATGACCAAATCTGTGAATAATAAGTATGTCATTCATTTCTTGGGGTACAGTGGGCAGACAGTGGAGGCCTCTGCTGGAGGTATAGTACAGCTCCAGGATGGGCCCTGTTGAGTCTGGGGTGTAGTGTTTGGTTATCCCATCTTGTTTGGGAGGTTGACCTGTCTCTAGATATGCCTGATACTATCCCTTTTCCAGATGGTGAAAGGCCAGCCTTGGTAGAATAATCTCTTCTGCCACTTGAGGGGAGTGCTGCTCCAGCTAACAGAGCAGGAAATGGCCAGTTCCACTGTGGGCAGAGCAGCTCATTCCAGAAGCAGGGCTGGCAGGAGAAGCCTGCACAGGCAGCTGTCTTGACTAGCCCACAGCTCTCCTAGAAGTTTCTCTGTCCTTTGCATGGAAGGAGGTGAAATTTTCAGGGGTCTGGGGCAGGGGAGATAGGAACAGAGGAGAGAACTTGATCAAGCAGGAAGAAGTGGGCTGTTACCTTTCCCAAGTACATGGAGACTGCAGGCACCCTGATGCCTGGTCACTGGTGACCAGGAGACTTCAGTTCCCCCTGGCCTCCACCGGTGACCTTGCTTGTGCTCATTATCTGGAGGTCCAATGCCATTCCCAGGCTCACAGCCCCCTGTGTTTTCCTTTGTTCTGCACGCTGGCAGTCCAGGAGCAGAGAGCATCTTTGTCACTAAGTCCAGATAGGCACAGTTTCCAGGTCAAACTGAGGCTCTAGCACCCAAAACCCAACTTCTGGAGAACCTGTAGTACCAGCCATAGAAGTAGACTGTTTCCCTTTATTATTTCACAATTATACCCTCTCTGGCAGTAGGTTAATGACATATATTGTATGGATGGGAAAGTGGGAGCTCAGCAAAAGAGGGGATATACCTGCGCCTCCAGAACTAGTAAGTAGCATAGCCAGAATTGTACCGAGGGTTGAAGATGCCCAAACCCTTCCTCTGACTTTTGTTTCGACACCAGTATGTTTTGGCCTTGCAAAGGGAAGATGAAAATGTATGAACCATGACCTTACTCACGTGTGGGTAATTCTTAAAATGGGGGCGAGTATGGGGAGGGGAGGGGCTTACCAGGAATACTTGCCAATGGCATGGCATGCCAGGATGTCCCAGGTGCCAGTAGTGCAGAGGGACAGAGGTTTAGAATGGAATATATATGATAGGTAGAGGTTTCATAGAAGAAGTGATGATATTCCCAGTGGGGAAGCCAACTCACTTTCGACCAGTGCTGGCAGCACTTGTGCCCCTGAGGGTGGCAGCCCCCTGCTCCTTGTGCCACTTCTAAACACCTCCTTTTTACTCATCTGTATCCCCTACTGGATATCAAGTTCCTAGCGGCAGAGACCTTTTCTCCTTAATTATCCTTCAGCCTATCTGTGCCTAGGGCTCGTATTTGTTGGCTTTGTATTTGACCCTACCGAGGACCAGGCTCCACTCTTGGCAGTGACAAGGCTGCTGGAAATTCTGGAGCAGTTGGCATTTCTGGTGGGGCTGCTTGCTGCCAGATCTGGGTGCCACATTGTGGGCCAAGGAGCCCCCAGGCCTGGTGGGGGTGTAGGAGGGCCACCTGGCATGAAGGGCAGAGGACAAATGTGGAGCCTGCAGGTGCTGTGGCTGTGACCGGGTGGTGGTGGAGGGGGGAGGTTGTTTACAGTCCCTGCTCCCTTCCTTCCCTGTACACATCTGCCCTGGTGAATTATAGATGTTGGGACTGTGCCACTCTGGGATCGAGAGAGGACCCAAGTGGAGCACATTCAAGGAAGTGGAGGCCAGACCACTGGGAAGCTGAGACTTGGAAGAGCTGAACTGACCAGGACCATCCTCAAAACCGCTGGGCTGGCCTCCTCCATGAAGCCCTCCATGAACTCTCTTGTCTGCACTGAGATTTCCATCCTCCTTCTCCCCTCCTCTCTCCTCTGAAGTTCTCTTACCTGCATCATCAGTTTGACTCTTTGCTGTACAATGACAATGACTCCATTTTCTAAACTGAAACTTATATTTATTCCTAATGATTTATTTAATCATTTATTCCTAATGATAAGAATAAATATTAAAATTAAGACTATCCAGGAAAAAAATGCAACCAACACAGACCAACACAGAGGTGGCCCTTACCCCCCTCCAATATCTGATTTGTCCATCTAAAGTCACTGTCCTTTGTTTTTAAAAAATCCTCACTTCTTACAACTCTGTCTCCTTAGATCACTTGAGCGAGGAGGGTGTCCATGTCATTCCCTTGATATTTGTGACTCTCTTGTACATCTCTGCCAGTGCAGCCTTACTTTTGAGAGTGGGAGAGAGACATCTGAGACTTTCTTCTGTTTCCTGATATTTTTTCCCAAAATAAGATAATTTAGCATCTTGCCTGAACTGTGTTTTCTTAATTGTGAGGTTATGTAGAAAGAAAGGATATGAGGCAGCATATGATGAGAATAGGGCACAGAGCTGGAGCTGCTCTCCAGGCCAGAGTCAGGGGCTGCTTCATGACATGCAGGATGGAGCCAAGTCCAGGAGCTCAGCAGAGAGCAACTCTAGGGGACATGGTCACATTCTCACAACCCCTGGGGTGTGATGCTCACAGAATCCTGGAACACCAGTACTCTCTGTTCTTCCTGGTAGGGATGGACATCTCAGTGTGTCTTTTTATCCCCCATCTTCCTCCAAGCAGGACCAAACTTTACCTGTTTTACTCAGATGAGTAACTTTTGTGGGTGCTCAAAGGTGATATTCCCCAGCTGGTTAGCTTCTTGAAGGTAGAGAAACATGGTTTATCATTTCATTTTCCACTGTACCTGGCATGGCAGTGGACACATAGCAGCAATCTAGAATCCCTAACACACAGGGAGTGAGATGGCCAGTCCTTCTGCATAGCCTGCTTCGGTGCCCGGCTGCTTTTATAATCACAGGGCTCTTTGTGCCTTATATAGTGTTTCTTGGCTCAAAGGACTGGAGTTGGGGCAGAAAATTTCTGGGATACTGGAATAGAGCAGCATGAACACAATAGTCCCTGTCCTCACTCCAGTCCATGCTTGTAGATGCTCTTTCTCCTGACCTGCCTGCACCTCCACCTCCATCGTCATCACCAACCTTCACATTTCTCCCTTCAGTTTAGCCAGTAAGAGGGGGGGGGGAGAGGAGAGAATATAGCTCACAATTCAATCAAAGGCCTAAATATCGCTCTAGTAGAAATATGCATTTATCTCTTAAAGTCTCAAAAGATTAGAATTCTTGTTTTGGTGAATATAGGCATTGGGAAAATTTAATATCCAAATTGAGAAAGAGAGACACAGGTCTTAGGATAAAAAATTCAAGAATCTTTGACCTCAGCTTCTTTCTGCATCCATTTCTCCCTTTTTTCTTAGAAAGAACGTAGGAATGAACGAAGAAGGAACTAATGCCCTTCTAGCATCTACTAGCTCCAGCAGTGGACCTCTTCTGCCACAATCTTCCCCAGTGTGCCTTCCCACCCCACTCTGTTTTCTAGAACACCCCTTGGGATCCATGGAGGACCCTCTCCGAGACTGACCCTTCTGTGTTCTTGGGGTCTCAGTGAAAAGAAGGGTAGATCTATGGGTTGAATGGGGAAATGGGAGGGAAAAGAGGTTGTCAAACTTTTAATGCAGAAGTTTAATAAATAGCCTGTTACTTAAAAAAAAAAAGATAGAAACTTATAAGTAGTAATGGGCTCCAGGGAGTAAAAAGCGGATATGAAGCTGAATAAGGAAGGAAAAGGTTAGAAGAGGAAAGTAAATTTCCTGCCGGGTGGAAGTGACCCGGAGAGCAGGAGGGGAATCATCTGTTCACTCTTAGTGGGACTTGCACTTTTAGCATCATTCCCAGGGCTGGGAGTGGGAAAGCGAGCAGGGTCAGGACCCTCGGCCACTGGGCCGTCTCTCTGCCTGGCCCTGGCTCCAGAAGCTGTCCTTAAGGACCTTTACTCCAGGGATGTCCTGCTCTGGCTTCATCTTGGTAGGAAATTGATTATACCTCCAGCAGTCTGCCTCACCCTGATTTCTTCTGTCCTGTGCCTTGAGGTTATTGGAGCAAAAGTCTCAAAATCTATACAATCCAGAGCATATGTGAGAAGTAGATGAGACCAACCTTACACATTGGCAGTCTCCACTCCTTTACAGAGGGTACAGAGAAGACAAGCAGAACAGTGACTTCCTTGAAGTCATGTGACACCATGCTGACTCCATTCCGGAGATGCTGCCTCTTGTTCGGGATTGGTCTGTGGTCCCTTTCCTGCATAGGGACCATCTCTCCACACATTGTGGGTTGACACTATCATTACTGTGAAGATATTATTATTATTATTATTTTATAGACTTGGAAAGTAGATCCCCCCCCCCCCAAGCATCTGAGAGTTGGAGACAACTGATACAGAATTCAAGGGATGGGAATTCAAGGCAGGAGGAGACCTGGAGGGGGACAATTAAAAGCCAGAGAGCAGAATTCAAGCCCATGCCCTAGTGCAAACCCCTTCCTACTCCTCCTTGCAGAACATGTCTCTCATGCTGACAGACACTAGTGCTTCTCTGAGATTAGCCTGTCTCCTCCTTTACCTGGAGATCCCAGAATCCAATAGGTGGCTAGCCTATTCCTGGGATCTCCCTTCATTGTGACATAGCTATGAACTGATTGAGTCTCAGACATGGAAGGGATAGTGAAGGGGTCCTGGTAATGTTGCCCCCTTCTCCTGGTTGTTGCTTGGTCAGCCCCTGCTGGGTGTTTCCAGAATGGAGAATTCTCTGTGTTATAACACAGCCCATTTCTCCCTTTTGATCAGGTGTCCCATAATTTTCCCCTTGTTGGCTGTTTCCTGAGCCCAAACATTAGAGACTATGTTGTCTTCACAAGGCAGCGCTGAAGACATTTGAATGCAGCTGTCCTGACTTGCTTGATTATTTGCCACTCCTAGCAAAGCACCTCCATTTATTTTACCCATTTCTCACTCAACAGTGTTTCCAGATTCTTTCCTGCTCTGGTCACCCTCTCCTATTTTAATAACAGAGTGACAGAAAAAAACTCTTGCAGTGAATACAGTTAAACTCCAATTTGTTCCAATTCTTGTATATTGATCAATGTAAACTAAATTTTGGAAGTTATTCTGCCTCTGGCTTATGCAGAGCTCAGATTAAACAGACACCCTAAGTCTTGTTCATCTGAGCTAACTTTTGCATGAACTGTACAGATCCACATGCTTTTCTGAACCTAAATGTGGGTCCTGACAGACAGTTAACCCAGTTGGTTAACTTCATTGAATCTTGCTGGGCACTCTAGTCTCCCTGGTAACTTCCTGACCAGTAATGCAACTTGCCTTGTCCAACCTGGTGATATGTACGCATTTTAAGCTTATTGTCTCTCTCTCTATACTGAAATCATTGACAAAAATATTGACCAGGAAATGGCAAAGGATTGTAGAACACAGTCAGGAAGGATTTTCCTTCATTATTTCATTCATCAGTACACCTTGGGTGTTTTCACTCAATCAGCAACCAGTCCCTCTATTTCCCCATATAGAAAATCTATGCAAGGAAGAGTGTTCAGTCCACCTCAGTGATGTGTTCCAGTAACGTCCTGGGAGAATTTGTACCTCAGTCTTTGGTGTTTGCCTTGATATATCTCTTTACATGGAGGACATGGTCTCAGGCATGCCAGTCTTGGGCACAGAGGAGGCTGATGATTTGGCTTCCTGACCCACAGCCCAGAGATACCCTCACCACCCAGTTGGTGCCCTGAGGATTTTGGCTCAAGCCTTGGTTGGCTTAGAGCCAACAGCCAGGCATTGGTCCAGGGTTCTGGGTGGACAGCCCTTCAGAATTCCTAACATAAATGATCCTGTCACATCTGGTGGAGGGTGGAGGTATAGGGATCAAGCTATGCAGCTAGAGTTCCAAATGGAGAGTCTTTCTAAATTAGCATCAGGACATCTTCAAGGCCACCCCCAGGAAATACATGTCAGGATCTGCCAGCTTCAATTATCCAGGGGCCACTACCTCAGAACTGAGCTTGCAAAGTGGAGCTCTCAGCGGGGAGCCAGCTCCCATCAGGGCCCTGGGGGTTGATGGCTTTGTGGAGAATCTCTTTTTCTGGGATGGGATTTCTCTCCTACCTCCATCTGATTGTCTCTCCTCCTTGTCCTATTGAGACTCTGCTGATTTGTTTTCACAACCTTTCCTTCATTCTGAAATGCTCTGTGCTTCCCACACTGCTTACATTCTCCACATTAATCCAAGATGGTGGTGTCAGGGGAATAGGGGAGATAGTTTAGGGATATTTCTGCCTCACTTGAAGGGGAGCTCTAGGGGAGAGGCCCCTAGTTTCTGCTGAGGAAAAGATGGGATAAGTGTTCCTTTGCACTTGCCCAGGAGCCTTTTGGGAGCCAAAGGCTAGTACTCACTGTCTTTGGCTGGGGCAGGCAAGAGCCCCTTCTGCCCCCCAGTCCTGTCCACCCAGTTCTGGGACAGGACCTGGGCTGGGAACATGGAGTGGCCTGAGGCATGAAGAGGTACAAAGTGGCTCTCTCACTGCAGAGCAGGCACAGCATTGAGAAGTTCCCTGGCTCCCAGGGTCCCCGCAGAACCGGAAAACCCAGTGTTCCCCTGTGCAAGGCCACTTACTGCTAAATGGAGAGGAGCTGTGGAGAAGCAGAAGGGGTTCCTTTCCTTGAGTTTTCTTCCTTCTCAAAGGGGCACACCAGACATACAGGGGTAGTCACAGGATGATAAATGATAAGTAATACATAATGAGAAAAAAGATAAATACCGAATGGTTTCACTTATACGTGGAATACAGAGAAATGGAACAAAAGGTCAAGAAAAAGTCAAAATTAGCAAACTCATCATTGAACTGAAGCATATAGCAAGAGAGGGGGAGTGAGGGGAGCCAGAATAGGAGAGAGATGAACACAGGAACTTTGATGACACTTCACAGGTGGGAGAACTACGGGAACTACAACAATGTAAGAAAAAGTAATAAAAACAGTAAACGATAAATAATGAAAAAATAATAGTGGCTCTAGATGTGAAGGGATGGAGTCTAGTTTGCTTACACTCTGAAACCGAGAGCAGAGTGTTGTCCCTGAGGCATATAGATTGCATCTCTAATTGGTCTGACTGCTTCCCCAGGCCTATTCTCTTTCCAAGGGGGTGCCAGGGTCTTCCCAGTGCCACCCTGCTTTCCCAAAAGGTATTGTGGAGCTGCCTCTTTTGCTGAATCACCTCTACTCAGTCCTGAGCTCTGTATCATTTCTGGTTCCTGCAGCTCACATTTTCCCTTCTTTTCAATTTGCTGTGAATTTTGCAGTACATTTTTAAAGGGATAAGACCTTTTGTTTTTAGCATTTCTACTTTGAAAATCTTAGGATGAGGAG
The DNA here is from genome assembly GCA_004024945.1 of Uropsilus gracilis. NCBI lineage: Eukaryota > Metazoa > Chordata > Mammalia > Eulipotyphla > Talpidae > Uropsilus > Uropsilus gracilis. Next base: position 131,811 of record PVHY01001441.1, read on the forward strand.
CATTAAAAATAACTTACTCGGTTTTTCTCTTAGTCAAAATCCTTGTTCACTGCAGGTAGGAAACTACAGGTGTTTCAAAAAAAGCAACGAACAGTCCTGACAGGAATCGCTGCTAATATCCTGGTGTATATCCTCTGAATCTTGGCGTGTGTGTGTGTGTGTGTGTGTGCATGTATGCATGTGTATGCACATGTTGGGGTTGTGCTGATGAGGTGTGCCGTACATTTTCTGACCTGAGTTTTTCACCTGGTGATTGCTGTGAACAGGGAGCCATGCCTCACTGACTTTCTGGCTTGGTGCTTCTAAACCCAGCAGGGTGGCATCTTTCCTTGCTCATGCCCTGTCCCTACAGGACAGTTACCCTGTGTCTTAGTCTCCAGGTAGGCCACCAGTGAAAAAAATGTCCTTTCCATTTCTTGGCCCATCATATCTGGGACTTCCCACAGGGTATTTTGTACTGTCATGTCCAGGTGCTCAGAGAGCTGCTTCTCCAGGAGAGATCACAAGTGGCTCTTGCTAAGCACCCCATTTCCATTTAATGCCTGTGACAGGGAGAGCAGCCCATTTGTCCCTGGTGAGGAGAGAGGCTCAGAGAAGAAGGAGAGCAAATTGAAGGGGGCACTGACCTACCCTCCAGGAAGAAGCAAGGGCTCCAGGTCAACAGCCCTCTGTTCGTGAGAGGGAAATGGTTGGGCTGGCTGCACTGACACCAAGACAGGGGAGCCTAGGGAATGTACACAGAGCTCCCAGCTTTAGGAGGCTGCTCAATGAGTAGGTGATGAGAGGGAGCAGGGAGGACATGTCCAGCTCTCCATGGCCCATAGACACAGAGAGCACATGAGCTTAAACAGAAGGCCAAGACCTTGAGAATGTAGAGGTCCTGGGGACCTTCGCTTTACTGACCTTATTTACCGAGTCCCAGAATGGAGAAATTACCATAGTGAGAGAGTAACAGCAGGGCTGGAGCTTGGGACCTGGCTATTGTTACAGCCCAGATTCAAGAATCAACCTGACCCAGGTGAGGCTGAGGGTCAGGTGGCTGGACCAGTGTAGCTCCCCTTTGAAAAACTCACTTGTTTTTTCCTATAAGTCTGGAATTTGGGGTATCAATGATGACTGGCACCCCCACCCCTAAAAGAAGCCTGTCAACCAGGAAGTGTTTCTGAGATGCCTGAGGTTCCTCCACACAGAGAGTCTAATGAAGTGCTGCGTTGTGTGGAGGGGACTGTGTGTGAGATAGAAGCGCAGGAGAGAAGGATGGGCAGTAATGAGCTGCAGCTGCTTGGGGGAAGCTGGTCTTCCAGGGAGGAAAAGGATTTATATACACAGACAGCAGGAGGGGAGTTGTGTGAGGCTGTGGGGTGGTGCTGACCTAGGCCCACATTCCGACTTCTCAATTACATTCATTCAGTCATCCATCCTCCCTCCCTCCTTCTCCTGTCTTCCCTGCTCCCTCTCATCACCCACTCATTGACTTATTCAGCCAATATTCATTGAGGGCCAGGACCCATTGTAGATTTTGGGAAGATGGGAGTAGACACAACAGACACCAATTCCTCTGACCCTCAGCATACATTCTAGAAAGGTTGCAGAATGGCCTTGGCTTTGAGGCTAGAGTCCTGATGTCCCTCAGAGCTACTATGGGTGAGTGGGACAAGACTGATGGAATTCAAGTGAGAAGACTTCTCAGCACCCATAGTTGTTGCCTACAGACTGACACTGTGACATTATTATTATTATCAACTGTTGGGTAACCAATTCAATCCTCGTAGGGTTTAGCAGACAAAGAATACTGGAGCCCTTGGAGTTCTCTTTTGGGTTTTTAATGATAAAGAAACAACCAATTGCGTTTCTCTTCCCTCCTTCCTTCCTCTGCTCCCCCAGAGTGATGCCACCCTTTTATTACCCCTATCCCAGGCCCAGGTGTGCACACTTTTATATGCACATGCCCACTGGGCCGCACAATCATGGGGAAGATGCAGTACCCCAGATACTGGTTTTAGGCTAATGCAGAACAATCCTGACTAACTCACGTAACCTACATTATTATTATTATTGAGTAAGAATTGGAAAGCGGATGCTCTCCCAGTATCTGAGAGTGGGAGATGGCTGACGGGGATCAGAAGGAAATAAAGATGGGAATGCAAGCCTGGGAGAGACCTAGAGGGGGAGAATTAAACGATCAGAGTTCAAGTGTGATGCAGTGGGGAGTGGGAGGGGGCAGTGAGGGGTGAATAAGATACTAAACAGAGACTGTGGGTTCCTAAGAGTCACAGAATGATAAATATTTATCCAGCAGTTCAACCTACCAGATACTCTGAAACACTTCCCAAGAATGATTTAATTTATTTCTTCACTCTCCCTGGAGAGAAGGAGATTTTCAGATGAGGAGACTTAGGCTTAGAGAGTTGAAATAATGTTCCAGAATTGAGTGATAAGGCCAGGATTCAAATGCAGGCTGGGTAACACCTACATATGGGCCCACCTGAAGTGTGAGTGGCAAGTGTGGATGGCAGCTGGGAGATGCCATGTCTCCCTGGAACTTTGCACTTTTCCCAGGAATGGTGTCTTCTAGGGGAAGGAAGCCACTTCAGTTGCAGAAGGCGATGGGCAGCAGGGTGCCTGTGTCAGCCACTTTCTGTATTCCAGAGAAAGCTCCTTGCCAGAACCCAGTTCCCTGAGTTGCAGCTGGCTGGGAGATATTCCGCAGGTGGCGAGTGGGGGTGAGCATAGTTAAGTGGAGGGTAAAGACTTTTGGCTCCCTAAGCAAGGATTACTAGGATGAGAGCCCAGTCTCCATTTGTGGACTTGAACTGAGATTCTCTGGTGGCCTGAGAAGGATGGCTACCTTGCAGATTAATTCACAGAATTGCCAGCCCACTGGTAAAAAGTCAAGTTTTGTTTTACTGTTAGTTAGTTCTTTGTCCATTTACTCTGGCAGATTTATGATTTTCTAGACTGGTAGTCGTGAACATCTAAAATATAGTTTGTTCCCAGGGAGTTCTCCTTCACTTTTGGAATCTCTGTGTAAATATATATTTGCTCTAGAAGGTCACTCTTTTCTGCATGTGACTAAAGCGTATACTAAAGAAGAGCAACTTCCCAGCCTTGGCCCAATCACAAACCTGAGTTGCTCTGGTTAGTAAGGGGTCCCCAGGGATGAATCACTGTCCCTGGAAAAAACAGGTGGGATGGTAGAGGTAGTGCCAGGAGGGCCTTTCTTACTCCTGCCTCAAATCATACAGGTTCCCTTGCCCCCCACCCCTTGACCCATTTACTATTTCAGCTAAGCTCAAATAATGCTTGAGCCTGAATATGGCTAGCAGGTAACTGTCAGAATCCATGTGCTCCCCCAAATGAAGACTGAATAGAAAGGAAGCCATTATTTATGCTTCCCTGGTGGAGAGCAGGAGGCAAGCCACTTAGAAGAAGAGGACCAAGCAGACTGGGAGGTCTGGTTCTGAAAGGAGCCAGTTTCCAGTGTCTCCATGAGGAATCTCTCAAATTCAGGTTCCATTAAATCGGAATTTAGTGACTATTCAGGCTCAACTAATATTTATTTTATGAAGTGACCACCACGTGCCAAGTACTGGGCTGGTTTTTTCGCATAGTTAGGTCATTCAGTCATTGAAAGGGCAAAGGTTCACCTTTATATGATTGATGAGAAAGCAGTTTACTAAGCAAATGAATGGTGTATGCAAGATTGCCAAGGGAGATTTTAAACCACTTAAAAGGACAAACTTTTTGAGAAGGCTGCCAGTGTCAGAATTGCTCCCTTACGTGGACAGACAGTTGATCCAGGAGACAGGGCTGTGGTGTGGACAGGACTCGGGCAGAAAAGTAGCAGAATGTGGTTCTGAGCTATATCCTGCACATGCATTCCACCCCTAATTCTTTAACTTGTCTACAAAGGTAGCACAGCCCTCCTGAGAGCCTCTCTGAAGGCCCCAAGCAAGGTGTGGTGTGTGCTTGTCATCCTATTAAAGAGAGAGATTGAAATAAACCTTTGGAGGTAAATTAGCAGTGTGACTAATGAAGCCATTGCTGTCATCCACCTTCAGACAAGTATCAGTCAATTCACAGTACATTTTTATTTCTTGCACTGTGTATGTTGACAAAGTCCCACACATGTTTTACTGTCCATTGCTTAGAAAGTGGCATTCTTTTCCATCGCAGGGATGTTATAGGTTCTGAACTGCATTAGGGAACAACATGAAGAAGACCTGAGTTGCAAGAGCCAGTCCTGCAGCGCCACACTTCATCTCCTGCAGCAGGAGGCCCAGGCTCATCAGAGCATCACATTTTCTCATCTGACTCCACTGATTCTATTTGTTGATGCTTCCCAACTAAAACAGGCCATAGAAGAAGCAGCCAGATACTGTGAAAATAATAATGCTAAACATAAAAGGGAGAAAATATGAGCAGACAGACATCAGATGCGCTTGCTCCTGTGTTCTTAGGACATTCTTTTGGCTCACTGGGGAGGTGCATCACGGTGACGGCTGGAGGAGACGTGGGCGGATGGGCGTGGGTAGGAGGAAGACTCGTCCCCATGGAAGAGTTATTTAAGCCACAGGAATTTGTTATTTAAAAAGTGAAGTGCATAAAAATTCCTTCCTGAAACCCAGATCTAGGATCAAGCTCACGCAGAACTTGTAGGTAGTGGAGGAGCTCCCCTGGCATCACCTGCTCTTGTTTTGCCCACCTGGGCTCTCTTGTCATGGTTACTCTTTCGAAGGCCCCATGCTATTGTCAGGATGTTCGTTTCTAGACTCTCATCCAAAGTGCTATTCCTCAGTGTGGGTCACTTGGTAGAGATTTTCACACAACGCAGAGCATTTCCTTTTTTGCTAAAGAGATGGGCAGAACTCTCTCCACTCTCCAGCCAGTTCTCTTGAGGATAAAAATTATTGGGATATTGTTTTTTTCTCTCTGCACAGTCCTTGAATGCATCTAAAAATATCACTGTGAGGGGCTTTGAAGGAGTACTGAAGGGCAAGCTTTTGGAACCTTGGGGAGGTTTCCAAAGGCTAGATCCAAATCTCCACTTTATTTAAACATTTCAGACCTTCACAGAAATAGAGGAAGTAATGTAAGAAAGCCTCATATTCCCTCACCCAACTTCCATCATTTCCAGTTCATGGCCGTTCTAGGGATAACCACATCCCTACTCAAGAATCTTCCCTCTCATTTCTACCCTCAACACCAGAATGTGAGCATGTAGAAGGATAAAACAGTGAATGGAAGTGCTTTTTGGGTACTTATAAAGGAGTATTTGCTTTGAAAATATCTGTGGGATCTGAACCTGTCATAGAATGAGCTTTTTATATATCACCTCCTGGTACATCTGGGGTTGACCAGCCTTAGCCACTATCTTCTGTATGAGAAAAGCTGGTCTTAGGTCCAGTGACTTGTATAAGGTCAAGTTGTCAGCAAGGAATATGAGGCTGTTACAGACCCAGATCTTCCAGATACCACATGTGCTCTCCTGGCTCTGTGCTTTGTTGCCTTTATGTTGATTTTTCCAGTTGGATGTCTTCTTAGGAAGGAACAGGGGACTTGTAAAATTTTATGTGGACTCACAGTTTAAAGAATATCTGTTTATAGGATTGTAATTACCACATATCCACAGACAGAACAGTTTACTGTCTTTGAAGGATCTGTAAGTTCAGTTCATCAAACTCTTAAAACATTTTGCGTTGATCTCTAGAATGCAGAATGATGGCATTCTGAGCATGATGGCCTCACTACTCTTCAGTAGCCCATGGTATTATGTGTACCAAGACACATAGAGAATCAAGCAAAGCAGAAAACAATGAGTATGTGGTAGCAACATGAACCCAGTGCTGAGGGTGCATGGAGGAAGGTTGTTTAACTTCCCAAAATTGCAACCCTGGCACTGTGGCAATTTCTGTTTGCACTTATGTAATTCTATAAAGTCACTCTTGAATTTAAGAAGATCTGTATCATCTTTTCATGAACCAAGAGTCCTCAGTTGAACTGATCACTAGATTAAGAATGGCTCTGCCAGTGGAAGTACCATCTACTAACTAATTTATCAGTTATCTACTGTGAATGTTTAGGCAAACTCCATGGAGTGAACCAACTGCAAAATTAGGCATAGTCTGAATAGGAACATACTCATGGATGAAAATTTGGGGGTCCTCAAGATCCTCCCCCTCGATTTGGTAACTCACTGGAAGAACATGTAGAACTTGCTGAGAGGCTGTTCTACTTGTGGTCTGATTTATCACACTGCAAGGATACAGGTTGAAATCATCTCCAAGACAGGAAGCACACAGGGTAGAGTCCAAGAAAGTACCAAACACAGAAGTTCCTCAGAGAGTCTGGATAGTGTCACTCTTTCCATATTAATGCGTGATTAATACTGACAAGTATTATGGCCAGGGAAACTCACCTGACCTTTGATGTCTAGAGATTTTAATGGGACTCGGTCACATCCCACTTGCATGGGTGATCTGTAGTCCCCAGCACCCCTGGAGGTATAACTGATATAGTTTGACCCAAAGATCCTGCTGTAAATCACATTGTTAGACTGTCTTGGGGTCAAATCCCCCAAAGACACTACCAGCAGGCGTGGCATTCCAGGAGCACAGGGATCACCTCCTGGTAGCTGAGGGCAAAGGCCACACTTCTCTTTGCTTCAGGTTAACTTTTACTGTACAATAATCAAAGAATCCCCTTTGAAAGCATACCAGTTGCCAGCTAGGGGACAACTGAAAGCTTTGGGGGAAAAAAGAAGGGATGGATGTAGTCATGAGAATTTTGCATAGTTCTGAAAATCATTTAAATTCTTCTAAGTAAACATTGGTAATGAGGAACGTAGACAAGTTTTTTCCTTCAGGCTCATGACAGGTCACATAGCAAATAAGTTGCTGCTCATTTCAAAAGTGCTTCCTCAGCATGAACTACTGGGGACAACGAGCCCGCAACTCCCAGGCAGCCTGACGCTCTCCTCCCAGATCCAAGGAGGAGGGAGAGAAGATGGCAAGGGTGACCCCAGACCAAAGACTCTGAGGCTCTCTTTCCTTCCCTTTAATCTTCCCTTCATCTCTCTATCAATATCGATGGGCCATGGTGAATAAGGATGGAATGATGTGTGTATGGGGTGGGTGGAGGGGGCAAGGCATGAGGTAATCTTTTATGTCATCCTGTACGTTTTGCTCACTAAGGAATGGGGTACTTTGTCCTTATGCATATTCTGGGACTTGAGCGCATTGGAAAAGAATTCCCCAGCTAGTGACTTGGGGAGGTGACTGTTCCCTGTGGGGAGGGTAGTGCGCATGGTTGGAGCAGCTGAGGCTGCAGATTCCCTGGCAGTCACTTCCCAGCAATGCAGTGAGTCAGGCCTGGAGTGCGGGGAGATGAAGTGTTGACTGGTGGGGTGGAGGTGGGGGTAGGATAGAGGGTGGAAGGCAGAGTGGAGGTTTTCCCTCATTGGGACATACCACAGTGTCATCTTGGGGTCCTGGGTCCTGGTTTCAGTAGGGGAAAGCAGGGCCCATCTCACTCTTTCTGAGGCAGCCAAATAATCCCCTTCTGGGCACAGGTGCTCATGTCTTGTTTGGTCTTGCTCTTCTGTCTCTTATCAGGAACAGAACTCTGAAGGAATGAACAAGAAATAAGTACAGTAGATATTCTCCTTGGTGCTAAAGCTGGGGATGGAGAGACTCAGTGTAGAAGGCATGGTCACTGTCTTGACAGGTCAGAGTAGAGTGGGAAGTAGATGGGGTGAGACCAGAGTGACCATGGAGATTGATTCTTGTCCTGGGCCAGTAACAGTCTAAGACTCAGAGCTGGAAAACAGGAGGAGAAGGTTCGGGCACATCCTCACAGTTCACAGCCCAAACCTATAGCTCAGTTTTCTGGAGAACACAGTGTAGGGGATGAAGAAGAAATAAAATGTGTAGGAATTTATTTATTTAGATCTAGAGTAAAATTCCAGCTCAGCCACTTACAATTATATTAGTGTGACCCTGGTCAAGTAAGTTACCTTCTTGGGTCTTTATCTCCTCATGTATAAAAGATTAAACATTTCTATCTCTTGAAGTGATTGGGAAGAATAAAAGATCAAATAAATGAAAAATCTTAAAAAGTGCCTGTAACAAAGCATGCAGTAAGGGATGGATAGTTGGGTGGGTGGATGAATGGAAGGATTGTTAGGTGAGTGAATGGATAGATGGGTGAAGGAATGGAGGGATGGAGGGATGGAGGGGTAGGTGAATGGATGAGTGGATGGACAGAACAATCAATCTTGGACCAAAACCTTAGCTAGGCAGTATCACTATTCTGGGACATACCCGGACCATCAAGTATAAGTTTGTATGTGTGTGAATATGTGTGTGAGCATGCACATGTGTCCATATGCTTGTGTACACACACATGCATTTTCTGACTCTTTCCCAAAGACACAGAAGTTCGGTGCACCTGCACAGTGCTTGCACAGCGTCTCCAACTGCTCTGAGACTGTCTCCCCATCTGTCTCTGCTATGGCCACTGAGTCCTAGAGCACAAAGGTTGCAGCACAGTCCCTGGAACACACAGCACATCTACTGGAATGCAGTCGGTGCTTACAAAATCATTGTAAAAGACTCTGTCTTCTCAGTTGGCTGAGAGGTAGGGTTACCATACCTGTGGCATCTGAAAGACCTGACCCCATCACCCTATTACTGTAACTTAACCTCTTCATTATCAAAAATAAATTTTCTGAACTCAGCACTGACAGAAGCACTGGAGAAAGCAGTTCAGGTTTGTGTATGGCAAGTTCTGGAAGCAGCAGTGTCTCGGGATGGAAGTTTGGGCTGTAGCCCCAGGTCATACATGGTGTGGTGGGCATAACACACAAGAAACTCTGGGATGCATCCTGAAAGGCCTGTGCATATTCAGAGTCCACCAGGGAGCCTCTCTGTGTGGAGTCTCATCTTGGACCTTGTGGGACAATAGTGACAAAAGAGTAAGATGGGCAGAGATGACCTGCATGTTCATGCAATAGCAGCCATCCTTTCCTTTCCTCCTTCATCCCTCCCTCTTCTTGGATATTTTTCTCACTCTCTTTGGCTCTATGTGCCTCTCTGTGCCAGAAGTGGTGAGGGCCATGCCCACCTGAACTGAGCCTAGTCAAGACGCTGTATTGTGGCACTGGCTTGTGGTCACTGTGCCCAGCAGGAGGGCTGAAGAGCACAGAAGAACTGAAGGAACCCCACCCCCAAGGGAAGACAGAGTGACTGGGGGATGACCTCTTCTCCCTCACCATCCACATGGAGGGAGGACCCCCCTCCATGATTATTTAACTGATTAAGTTCTGAGCAGATTATGGAAGAGACTGAGTGATGACTGTGGGTGTGTGGGTAGGAAGTGACTGGTTCGCCTTTGGAGATTGTTGCAAATGCCTGATGGAGAATAACTTCCTTTCACTTGAGACCTCAGGTTCAGGGAGGTTCAGGTTATAAGAAGTACTTCAGGTTTTTACCCAGTCTCCCCTACTAGGGGGCTATTTGTTCTGGCCCTTATTTTCAGGGACAAGGAAGAACAACCAGCCTCTATTAGTTAGCAGACATGGCATGCGAAGGAGTCAGTGTTACCACACACCATGATGAGTTAATTGCAGTGTCCTTTTGCCAGTTCACTGTTGTTTCGAGTTGCTGAGATTTGTTTCTTATGGAGTCCCAGTTAAAAACAAACACTATTTGAGATGTATATCTAAGTCTGGTGTAACAGTGACAACTCTGGTTGAGGCCAGCACTGATTGATGTTAACAAAACAATGAACAAAGTGCCCTTTCTCTTCTGTCCGGAACATATGTGTGTTGGCAAGACCCATTATTTTTTCATTTGCACGTGAAATTCTTCAAAGAACTCAATCTTTAAATAAAAGTTACCAGTAAGTTTCCAAACATTTTTTTTTTCCACATCAAGAAGCCTGCCATCTCAGCTTTTGAAAGGGGGGTGTTGAACTGTCCTTTTAAAATGGTGCCTGTTATGGGGTGCTGTGATTAGTGGGGAATTTCAATGCCTGGTAGATCCACAAAATACATAAATTCAGTGAGATAATCAGATGCTGCCTAAGCCTTTTATGGCAAATCAGATACCTGTTTGATGGCCTACAGTACCCCTACTTCAGTTGAGTCCTTCTTCCTCTGTGAACTAACCAAATATGAAGTGGGTCTGAAATTTACCCCTGAACTTGGATTTGATGACTGCCTGCTTTAGCCCTGTCACTAGCCTGCAGGTAGGGGGGCTGGAGGTATAGGGGCAGGGATGGGAACCAGTTGGCAGGTTGGCTGGACTGGCAGGGCAGCTGATGGGATGGATTCTGTGTGGACAGTATATGAAAGCATTGTTTGCAGGACAGTTCCCACTCTGTGGTTCCACTCAGAGGATCTGTTCATAGAGGGAGCAAGTCTCAGGAATGGGGCCCTGGAGCAGAAACAGCAAGGGAAGGGAGACCCTGGAAGAAAGTGTTGCTGAAATATGGCTAATCTGCACTGTTGCCTTAAAGCATTTTCAAAACCCAGATATGTTCACCCCCAAGATTCTGAGTTAGTGCATTTGGAGCACAGCCAGGGATCAGTATATTTTTGAAAAGTCTCCTAAGGAAGGCTGACGACTAAGTAGAGGGATAGCTGTGACATCACCCTGGGTCATTTCAAACCTCCCTCTGGCACAGCACAGCCTGTCTTCGTGACCTGAGCATCTCCTTGCCAGAGCCATTCACTCTTCCCTTTCTGTTCTTCATTCTCCTGGGGACTGGCTCCCCTAGTCCCCTCCCCGCCCCAGCAGAGTAAGGTGTGGGTACCCCCTTAGAGCACTGTCATGGTCTAGAAGGAATACAATAGGCAGGAGTGCATCCTTTTCCCATATTTGTTTGTTGGAGAAAAAGAAAAAGGAATTACAGGCGTTGGACATGAGGAAAGCAAGACTAAGGGACAATTTCACGAAAAGCTCCATGTTTTTCGACAAATCTACCAATCAGTTCTCTGTTCTCTGAACTAGAACGTGAGGAAAAGCCTCCAAATGGAAACTAGAGTTTTTTTGTAGACTAAGATAACTAGTGACCTCAAGTACCAGGATAGACTGGAGAGGCCAGCTAAGTGAGACCATAGAGGGCTTTATGATGAACACAAGAGGGCAGTGGCTTTCTTGCTCCAGAGAGGAGGGCAGATGGGAACACAGCTGGCTGTGACTCAGACTAGAGCTCTTGCCTCTATTGTTGTCCACAGCAAAGCCCTCTTTATTGGCACATGCCTGAGGGGACATGCACTTGATGATTTTTCTTAAGTCATTGAAATGTTACCAGGAACCCTTTGCATTTCCCCTGTAGGCTTGGCACTGGTGCGGAGCCTGGTGCAGGGCTCTCACTTGTTTTGTGGGCTTTTCCTGTGTGCCTCAAGAGTTGAGCAACCAGCAGCTAGATGCTCAAGCTTAGCCTTATCAGCTTTGAGAGTTACCAGAGTCAGCTGGGCTACTGTTTCCAAACTGATATTCACCATGAGTCATACAGCAAGTGGGTAACTTCAGAGAGTGATGAGTAATTGAATAGAGAAAAATAAGGGCCAGGGGGTGGCCTGGGGCTTTGGGAAAGACCTCCTTGGAAGTTTAGAATTGAGATAGGAAGGTTGAGAGAGCTCCTAGCTCAATGCAGGGATAGGAGAAGAATTTTACAAAGTTCTTGAGGCAGAAACCAAATTTGCATGTTCAGTGAATAGGGCGGAAGCCAGTGTTGCTGTAACTGAGCAAGCAAGGCCTGAAATGGTGGGAAATGAAGTTCAAGAAGAGCCAGAGCCCAAATCATGTCCAATCCTGAAGTCCACAGCAGTTTAATTATATTTTGAGTCCACAGTCGTTCAATTTACAGTCTTTATGCTATGTTCTAGATAAGGGTCTAGATTAAGTGTTCATGCCTGTAGCACTCTGAAGAAGCTGATGGCTTCAGCCCAGCCTCCTCCTCCAGGCAAGGAGGCCTGGAGAGGGACAATGTGGAAGACTCTCCTCTTGAGAGTAAGTAGAGGGGATTGTCTCCAATCCAAATGCAGGCAGGGCACACTATAGAACAGCTGGGCTTGGGGTAAGGGAGAGTAACTCCCTGGGATCCCTAACACCAAGGAGTCAGCCTAAAAGCAGAGAAGTGAAGCAATAAACTGTTTGGGGAGCCCGTGGAGAGGAGTAAGCAGGCTGGGCCTCAAGAAGGCTGAGAGGGAGCCAGAGTATTTTTTTCTGTGTCTGTAGGAAAATCAAACAGTGGAAGGAATAAAGAATGGTTTCCAGTTTAGCCACAAATTACACTGCGTGCTGCCTGGGGCTTCAGGCAGTCTGTGGACAGAGGTGCTGTGCCACGTGTCTGCCTTGTGCTCCTTTGCCCAAGTCCTCTCCTGGTTTGAGTTTCTGTCCCTCAAAATCTGTCTTTATCTCTAGATGGCTCTAGAGGTTGTGAGGGGCAAGTCCACAGAACTGGGGGGCAAAACCTGAGAACCCAGGTCCCTTGGATTTGGGAACTGTCCTTGGTCTGCGAGATCCAAGGTTGTCCTGGGACTAATGTTCTGTGATAGGCACTGCAGGGGACTTGAGCTCAGTGAAGAGCCTCATGCCATGGAAGCTTCCTGGAGGAGGTACTCTTTTAGCTGAGAGAACTAAAGAGAGAGAAGATGGTGAAATTGTGAGGTCTCTTCTGTTCCTGGAGCAGAAGCTGTTCTTGCACGTTCCTGGTAGCTTCCCAGCATAGAAGCTGTTGAGCAGCTGTGTCTGAGGGTAGAACAGAACCAGGACAGCTGAGCAAGTCACACAGATGGTTGTGTCTGCGGCTCAGGAAACGTGGCCCTGGGGGTTCATAGTGGAGGAAGCATTACTCAAGGTGAGCCAGGGCGCCTGGTGGATGAACAGCGGGATGATGATCATGATAAAGCTATTAGGTAACAAGTGCTGGGTTCTGGTTATGTCCCAGGCCCAATTCTATCTAGGTAAAATGTCTCTCATGGTGCCTGGGAACAGAAATGGTCTTTAGGTGAAAGCTAAGAGAATCCAAGTAAACTATGAGTTTTAGCTAATCAGGATGTACAATACTGGTCTATTGGTTGTGAAAAATTGTGCGCATGTAGGAGTAACCATCTTTGGAGCTTTTATGCAAATCTCAAGCTCTTTTAACATGAAGGAGGAGAGGAAACCCATACCTTCCAGGTGAAAATGAAAAATGGAAAAACTAGAGTCAGCAGTTGCATCTAAAATCCAGCATCTACTTGCCTGTGACTCAGAAGGTGCAGTTCTTCATGTTTGCTCAATGAAATGAAAACCACTGCTCACACCAAGCCGGTTCATAAGCACATCTAAAGTTCTATTTATAATGGTCCCCAACTGGTAACACTCACACATCCTTCCGTTAATGATTGGGCAGCCCAGCAATGGTAGTGCCGCACAATCAGGCACTACTCAGCCACTCCAAGGAGGGAGCTTCTGAGATGTGCACCAGCCCCGAGCAGACTTGGACACATTGTGTTGAGGGTCAGAGGTAGGCTCAAAGGCTCTGACTGTGTGAATCAGCCTATGTTTTGGAAAAGCAAAAATGAATGGGACAGGAACAGATGCTTCCAGCAACCAGTGGTTAGAGGAGGAGATAGACCAGAGAGGGCAGAAGGCAAGATAGTGAGGGTGACAGGTTACTCTAGATCTTGGCCATGACCTCGATTACACACCACCCTCTGTTTGTCAGAACTCCTGGAGCTACACTCTTGTAAAGGTCACATTTACTCTGTGTAAATGATACCTTCATTAAGGACTGAGAACAGAAACAGCAGCAGCTCGGAGGTGATTGGTCATTTTTCAAAATTGCTCTCCAAGGGATTGTTTAAGCAGTCAGTATTCTCCCCATGACTTCATTTTTAGTGATTTAATTTCCAACTGTGCAGTTTGCCGGAAGTGTATGTCTATGTTTTATGTAAAGAACACAGTGCTACCTGGTGCTTGGAGACTTGACAATGAGACCCAAGTCCAGCAACGGACACAAGATATCAAAGATATGGGTGCAGATGACAGTGACCCTCATGTCTGGATGACAGTGGTGTGAGTCAAGTGCCTGCTAGTCACTTGTTCTGGATGTCATCACAGAACTGGTTATACCTCACTTTTGTTTGATGCCTTTAGGTCATGAAGCTCCTTCTTGGGCAGGCATTCATGTGACCTCCACATAAAGCCTGTGCCACTTGGGGAGGGGGGAGTGTTGTCGGTTCCATTTTAAGGGGCGTGGTACTTAGATTTCTCTGCTCAGGTTAGCTATGTACAACACATGGCAATGTGATGTGATTGATATTACTATTTTACTTATTTATAGATAAGAAATAAATTTTACAGATGAGAAAACAGGTTCTGCCAACTTCTCAAGATCATCTAACCAATAAAGAACCAAGAGTTTTAATTCACTAATACAAGTCAAGAGTTAGCCTCAGAGATTCAGGTCCCAAATCTCCTCTATTATCCCATATCCTGGTTATGTGACTTTCTTGCAGATTTTATTTAAATGAAAGACTTTTTGCATCTATGCTTCTTTCATACGTGTGATGAGTTTGAATTAGCGTCTGTCATCAGGGCGCGTTTCTCTACATGAAGGCTGCCTTGCTCACTGTCTTCTCTGCTAGTGACTTTGGGAACTTGGCAGGCAGTTGAATCTTTGTGTCCGCTTGGCCTCTTGTGTTTGGATAGTGTCTGAATGTATGAAAACTGTGTGTATATTGGAAGCTACGACTTCCAGAAAAAAAAGGTTTCATCAATGTAAACACGAAAGGGGGTGATTTTTTCAACAAACACTAGAACAGCTTGATCAAGATGAGTATTTTTCTTGAGGACGGTTGTGTTGACAGGGCAGCCAATTCAATTGCTTTTCAGTGATGCCTCATTTTTATGCAAGATAATAAAGTGATTAGCTCAGAAATCTTCTTCTTTATTACTTGGTGGCCTTAGCTCCTCTGGGCTACGACTCAGCTTGCTCCTGCTGAGTCTTCAGTGTGCAACTGGGGGCTGGGTCTGTCCGCCGTACTCACACTGCTTGCAGAGCAGACCTGAGACAAAACTCATTCTCCAGGACACAGTGATTGCTGCAGGCTAGAGACTAGTACAGAGAAACCTTATCTCCCTTCGCCCCTGATCTAGACAGCATCCTAACAGGAAAACTTAGTCCAAACCTCCCAGGATGCCTGGTTCCTCCCAAGGTCACCCTCTCCCATCTCATTCTGGTATCTGCTGCTTCCCCTATTCCTTTCTGAGAGCCACCTGTCAGGTCTGTAGTGTTTATCTACCATTGCATAGCTTTTCCTTCTCTCTTGTCCTGCACTACCCCTGGACAGTCTCCCATGGAGGGGCTGGTCTCAGGGAACCTGAGGCTGGATTTCTGTTATTCACCTGCTGATATTTCAGGACACACCTGACTGGCTGGTCCTTAGAGAAGAAACTCTCATCTCTGAGAGAAAAGAGTTAGAGAATCATCAAAACATTAATTGTAGTGAGGATGGTTTCAGAAAGAGTCCAGCAACCCCACACCTTATGTGTCTTTTTATAATCCCTATTGACTGTTATCTACCAGCCCATCTTCAGTTATTCTTATAGACTTTGAAAGGAGAATAGCAGGAGTGTGAGTAAACTTCCCATTTATGCTGAAGGATAGAGACATGCTCCTTCCTCTATGTGTTTGACCTCATGTGGAAGGAAAAGAGTGAACAAATCTTATTCCAGTCTCAAGAAAAACAGGTATGGAGGCCTCCACCATTCAGAATGGCCCAGCCTAGCATTACTTTGCTCTTCTTGTGAGATGAAGGAATCTAGAGGCATGTCCTATTACTCAGCCATGGAGACTGTGCATCAACAATTTACGTGTCAGTAAAAGTGCTAATTACTAGAGACTTCAAACTTAATGCTCATTTCCACCACCATTTATTAAAGCAGCTCAATCCTATGCCCCAGACTCGCATTGAGAAAGCCCCATCCTCTTTCTTCTACTCTACTTCCAAAGTTGCAGGTGGTCTTGGGCCTTTCTGGCATATGTGGGGGCCATCCGAGCCCCTGGGGACACTATCCGTATCCACTTTCTTCTGTCTTCCCATCACACCTTACACCAAGGGCTTTATACCCTGAGGTTCACAAACATTTTTCAGAAAGTCTTTTAGGTTAGGGTCTTCCGCCTACAGTACAAGCTTTCAGAGGCTAGATGGCACTGTTGGCAGAGCCAAATCAGGTGTGTTTGTAACAGCAAAGAGGAAGGAAGGGCAAGTGGAGCTTGGGGCCCTGGAACAGTCGCCTATTGATTCAATTCAGACACTTTGCGGATGTGGGGAGAATTCATCCCTTTCTGTCATAAGATGCTTTGCCATTTTTACCTATCCCACAAGCATGGCTTAGTAGCAGAACCTCAGCCTTAGTGGCAGACAGGCTACTGTATTCTAACTGTATATAACTAAAGTGCAGAGTAGTCAAATGCCTGAACTAAAGTAATACAGAATTAACTGCATCACTTAATTGTAAGTGAGTTCTTACCTTCACTACTTTATTTCTGTCACCATGCTGAATAAGGGTCCTCAGAAGATACTATAGGGGATGGGACTGTGGTTGGTGATATGGGTGTCTCAGGAGAGTGGTCTGGGTGAACTGGACCCATTTAAGGAGGGGAAAGTGGAGTTCTCAGTCAGATTGACCAAGAAGCAGCAAATGGCACCTGAAAATGCTGCTCTGTGACCAGGATGAGCACAGATAGCTTATGGGAAACAAATGACACCTTGTACAGATCTTTGAAGAACAAACCTTGTGGGTACTTTGTACATTTATTGGGAGCTATGGTTTTTGGTTCAGGTTGGTTAATTTCTGGGATGCTGTCATGGGTGAGCTGTCTGTCATTTAGCCATGGCTTTATTTACCAGGATCACATCTCATCTCGTGAAAACAACCAATGGCCCCCATACTGTGGGGTGAGCATCATAGTGTTGTGCATGTGCCCACTTGACAGATTAGGAACTGGAGTGTCAGAAATGCCAAGGGACACATCCAAAGCCACATGATTGGTAAATGGCTGAGTGACAATCAAGCTGCCTGCCAGTCAGAGGCTGAAACTAAGTCTTGTCCATTTTCACCACTGTTGCCCCAGGCAATGTCAGTTCATCTTGAAATCACAATATTAGGAGGAAAGTTGTTGTTGATATGGTGGTAATGTGTCAGAAACTAGAGAAAATACCTATGTGTCTGGATGAATCACTACTAGGAAAATTTATGTAAATTAAAAGCAGGGATCTGTGATTGGAGAAAGCAGGGATCTGTGATTGGTGCTTTTCTGATTGCTTCTACCTCCCTCTTTCTCTGCAGGATGATGATGAAGATAAACTGAGCTGGAAAGACCGATTCCCAGGTTACTTGATGAACTTTGCCTCCATCTTGTTCATGGTAATTTCCTCAAGGGAACAGCTGCTTGTAACTTATGCATATAGATACCATTATGTGAATGCCATGGGCCTGTTGTTCTGTGTGGGAAATGAGGGGTGAATCAGGAGGAAACCATAGTCCTATCTTGAGAGGTTGGAGCTTATCTTACAGTGAGGCTGCTGCTCCTTTTAGCCATCTTGAAAAGGGAAGCTGATTCTTTCAGATAGAAAACTATACCTGAGTGGGAGGGATCTTTGGATTTTGAGGGGTCTTCCCTCTTTAGATGGTGGAGGAAGCCTAGAGGGACTTCTATCTTCTCAGGTTTGACTGCACAGCTTCAACATTACAGGGGTGGGTGTGAGATGGTATCTTCTACATTGAGACGGGGGAAGACCTGGGAAGAAGTCATCTAGGTAAGATCACTGCAGAATTGTAGCAGCCTATTTGAGTTGTGGACTGGCTTGCTTCTAATGGTTAATAGACTAAAATAGCATCTGGAAGTACAGGAGGCAGCCGTCTTGGGCTCTATAAGCTGATAGGTTAGTTTTCTAAGTGCTCTGTTCAAATTTAGACAGACAGTCTCACCTGTGCCAGGGAGGGCAAGGGAGGAGTCCATTCTTCCTCTGGGGTCTTACCAGAGCCAGGTCAATAATGTGATAATGTGGCCATTGTTGGGAGCCAGTGTGGGTGAGACCCCAGTACCAGCATTTTCTGAACCTACATCCCAATGGTAAAGCTGGTCCTGACCTGAAGTTATTGCCACTATTATTCCCATAATGGCTATTTAACAGAAACTATGACCTTGTCTCAGAAATTTAACAAGTGAAAGAAACTAGATACCATCTCTTCCCCATCCAATTCCTGTTTCATACAAGAGGCACAGAGGTAACAATTACCTTGGCAAAATTTAAACATCTATGTTGTATGTATGTAGCAAAAGCATTCCAGAGTATGTGGTGAGTTGCAGTGAATTAAGCTGGAATAATTTGAAATTCGGCACTTCCCCCAAAGAGTTGTTCATTCAGGAAGTATTTGGATGCTAACTAGATGCTTGCCATTTTTAAACTTTATACATTGAAGTACTAGAGATGGAGTGGAGACTAGAACAAAATAGAACTCCCTTCCTTAAGGAGTCTGCAGATCACAAATATGCCCATGAGTAAGAAAAGAGTTTCCCAGCAGAGGTGGTAGATCAGGATATTTCTTACATCCCATTTTGTGGGAAATAATGAAAAAAAAATTTGGATAAATGTATTTTTCAGTATGCTTAGAGCCTTCAAGGATAGATAGACTAATGAGGGATACTAGAATCAAATCTAAGTGAAAATAGGAACCAAAGCATGAAACCTGAGATAGGGGATCTGGGTGGCATTGATAAGGGTGTTCTTGGTTATGGAACTAGGGTAAGCCAGAGACACCTATTTACCCTTAGACTACAGTTTCCACTCCCCGTGACTCAGCACCACACCATGAAGAGGGCTTAGGGAGGCCAATCTTTCATATTTTCATGGATGATGGGAGCCAAGTAGGTACTCAGAGCTGAGCCCTTTGTATCCCCCTGTGCTAGAGGCTAGTGCTCACCAAGATGCATTTTCTTCTTCCAACAGTGTGTCAAGTGCAAATTTCTTCCCTTTTTGAATGTCTGCCTTGATCCTATGTGGGAAGAGAATATCAGGAGCCCTGGCCTTTCTCTTGAGCTAGCTGCCTGAGTTTCACACATTCCCAAACAGTCACACACCCATTTAGTGGGAACTGGCCTCAGAAGCCCCCTTTATCCCCTTAGACAACCTAGGGTAGATGCTGGCAGCTCTCCTCTAGCTTCTGTAAAGGCTGCACAGCTTGTGTAGTGTCAAAGCCAACATTTTATAGCACAGGGCTGCCCTCCCTCCTCCCCCCTGGCCCCATACCCACGACTCCCAGTAAGTCTCCTCTCACCCATTCTGTTTTAGTCTCCCTCTGCCCAAAGCTCTTACTTCTTGCTTTAGGTCCTGCCCATCTAGGTTGTTCTCACTAACATAAATTGCACCCTTTTCCTGTGGCCTGCATTATTTCGTTCCTATATGTCTCATTACAGAAAGGTTATGTAACTTACCTATTTATTCATTTCTTGTCCAGCTTTCCCCACAAGATGAATTCCCTTGAGCAGAAATTTCTGTGTATTTTGTTCCCTACTGTATCTTTGCCACCTAGATCTAGGACTGGTACATAGTAAGTGCTCAAGTCATCCTATGAATGACTGAATGAGAACATGAATGAATTAAACAGATGTCAGAGACACTGTTAAGTCAATGATAAATTATCACCACATATATTTTTAAGACTGATCCACTTTTTTAAAAAAAATTATATGGCTTGGCCTAGACTTTAAAAAAATTATATTTAAAAAATTATATGGCTTGCCATTGGTTAGCAGAAGTTGCTCTGCCCATAACTGTGAAACTATCCCAAAGCTGCCTCCACAGTTTCCTCTAGCTGACCCCCTCTAGGCTCTGCTCAGAGCATACATACCAAAAGCTCATGAACTGCAGCTGTGACTCTGTCCAGCTGCTACTGGTTTCATCCTTGATGTCCAGGTGCCTGGAGTTACTCAGTTCAGCTTCACTGCCAGCTCCTGGGGGGGGGGGGGGGGGGGGGAGGGGCACGTGCCAGCCCTGCTCCCTTTCCTGTATGTCACATAGCATCAAGTAGGATTCTGGACACTATGGCCTGGCTGGTAATTGCCATTTGCTTTGAACGTTAAAGTACAGGATTAAAGCACCCAAAGCAACAGGATTACGATTCCGTGACCATGTACAGGGGAGTGGAATTCCTAGAGCCAGGGATCAGTGAGTCTTGGCCAAAATGTTCCATCATGAAATGGCCTGCAGCACAGCATGCAGTGTAAGGTTAAGTCCCACTTCTGGTCTAGTTGGGGAGACCCATCTTGAAATAGAGCAACAGTTTGCACAACAAATGGTCAGGAGATACCATCAAATTGAATATAAAAAAATCGATGATGCAGCCAAAGTGGTGAAAAAGTCCTGAGGCTGGCACCAGGTGACCTGAGTTCTAATGTCAGAATGGAATTGGAATCAGAAAATAGGGTTCAAATCCCGGGTTATCACTAGATGGCATCCACAAAAAACAAGTCTTGCATGGCTGTTACGTGGATTAGTGCAGTGGATATGGGCATTGAGTAATGTCTCAGTGAGGGCATATACACATCAGCTGCTGCTGCTCCTGATGAATCCACCATCACCCTCTTGGCTCTGCCATGTGCACTCTAGATCTCAGATCAAGCACATGGGTGCTTTCTGGGTCTTGGCTTCCTGACAAATCAGATCAGAGGCTGAACATGCATGATTCCTAAGTGCTAAAATTCTTTGATTCCTACCATGATTCAGGAGACTAGGGTTATAGTTCATGCCTATGACCTTGAATCAGTAACCTCATTTTCCATGTCTGTATCCTCTGCAAAAGCTCCTTGAGGCAGCATTGATTTTGAAAGTTCCAGCTTGGAAGCTATGCATATGGGAAACACAGGAAGAGAGTTTCCCGACCTAATCACTATCCTGGGATGGGATGAAGAGCAGTGAAGTTAAGAGCATAAAGTTCAACATTTGAGGACCGGGGCGGGATATAACGGAGATAGGCCTTGTGGAATGAAGGGCAAGAAAAGAACTTTCTTAAGTGACCAGAGCAATGTAACTTGAGTTTAAATGAGAGAATCTGGTTACAAGGCAAACTCCAAGTCAGTTTAAAGTTGTGCTGGGAATTCTGTGTTTATCAAGCTGCCTGCTAATGCAGCAGGTCCATGGGTCAGACTTGGAATGGCAACTGCTCTTCTGTCCCCAGTTAGCAGCTGGGCTCTTAGAGGAGATGATGGTATCCCCACATTCCTACAAGCTCCACCCCCCAAAATTACCTTAAGCAAATTATCCTTTTGCCATTGTTCTTTTCTCCCCCAATCACAACCCTAAGTTAACTCTCTATCCTCTCTCTTCTCTCTCTCTCTCTCTCTCTCTCTCTCTCTCTCTCTCTCATGCCCTGGTCTCCCCCGCCTCATCAATAGTTGCATCATTGACCTTCACTGCAAAAGTGATTTTGGGGGAAAAGAATCTCACACCACATTTTCCAGGCCCTAACTGTCTGGCAGTGACAATCCCAGAGGCAGGGGAAGTGAAAATGTCTGCATTGTTGGTGAGGGGTGATGTCATGTCCAGGTTTCCCCACTTACGTGGTAGTCATTCCTCCCCAGCATGGGTGGCTGGTGTTTCTGCTGCTCCCACCCCCACTCTGCGTCAGAAGAGGGGCCTCACACAAGTGCTTTTTCCATCTAACCTCTTCTCCACATTGACACACAAGTGTGTGTGTTCTCTGTTCTCTCTCTTTTCCTCTCTCTCACCCCCCACCCCATTCTCAATCCCCAAAAATACTGCCTCCTTGCCTTCATAGCCAGGGGCTTCTTTTTAACACCATGACCCACAAAACAAGCGTTATTGTTTGTAAAGCACACTGGGGACAAACAGCTAAGGCTGCCCCCTGCACCCCGCAAGCTGCAATAGTCCCCAGCACCCCTCCAGAGGTCTGAAGACACACCTGCAACCCATTCCCCATTCCCAGCCCACCAGAGTGTCATTCCCACAGCCTGCAAAGCACTGCCCAAGCCAGAGCCTCTTCCCCTCTATCCTACCTCTGCCCTCCACCCCCCTCCTCCAGGCAGGACATTTTTTTTTCCAGAAGAATTCTTTCTATCTGTCCGTTTTGCTCCCCATTTTAAGCTCTATAACCAGCACCCTCACCCCCTGCCCCCACAGCAAATAGGACTTGAACAGCCTGCTTTGCAGAAAGAATCCTCAGAAAGAAGACTTCACTTGACTGGGACAAATTAGAATTTTTCTCTGAGCAGGTTTTCCACCTGGCAGCAACTTGTTCTCTGCCCCCAGCCCCTCTTGGAGGCTCTCTCACTCTTGGCTTGGAGCACATTCATCTTCCTCTTTTTCCAGCAGGACTCCTTGATGGAAGTAGCCTTTCCTAGGCTGTGATGGGTGGGGGAGGGGATGGAATAGGGGGTAGAGAAAAAGGAAGGGGCTGTGGGGCTGATTTGGGAGAGAGCTTTATTATTCTTAGGTTTTAAAGAAAGGAAATGGGGGGGGGTTAGAAGGTCAAGTGGCTGGTAAGCTTTCCTTTTAAATGAGGCAGCCAGAGATTTCTATACCAAAGGAGAAATCTGAGCCCTCATTCAAACTGCCTGATGGAGAAATCTCAGATTGTTATTTGTTCACTATTCTACAGATAGTCCTCTTCGCCTCTCTGTGTTCTCTTCCTTTGGGCTGCCTTCCTAAGCCCATCCCAGCAAGCTCACTCATACCCTCTCTGCTCAGACACCTTCTATGGCTCCCTGCTTCCTTGTGTTGAAGGCCTCTACTTGAATCCCACTAGGTCAGCTAACTGCCCCCTGACCATGCGCATCTACTTGGCTCCTCGGAACCTTCAATCCCTTGAACACCCATACTCTTCATTTCGCCCTTGTGCGTTGCCTTTTTGGGTTTGACAGGACTGCATCTTAGCCCCACAGTAAGTTGAAAACTCCCTAATAAAAGAAATCACAGCAAGAGTATTGTCTGGTTCAGCATCTTCATCTTGTGTGTGTGTTTGTCGTAGGCCATTTGGAATGTGATAAAAGGGTAAGGCATTGTCCCCTGGAGAATTCCCCTGTATTCAGACTTTGAAGAGAGACTCAGAGGGCTTGCAGTCTCTTTCTTACCCACCCTGGACTCCAGGCGAACAATAACCTGGTATAGCAAATGGTGCTGTTAGCCCAACAGATACAAATGCTCAGTGATTGCGTGCTGATGTGTGCTATCTGCTTTTCCTGAACAGATCGCCCTGACATTCTCCATCGTCTTTGGGGTCATCGTGTATCGGATCACAACCAAAGCTGCCCTGTCTCTCAACAAGGCCACACGCTCCAATGTCCGAGTGACGGTGACAGCAACAGCGGTCATCATCAACCTCGTGGTCATCCTTATTCTGGACGAGATCTATGGCGCTGTGGCCAAGTGGCTCACCAAAATCGGTACCGTGTTCCCAGACCCCAGACCTCGGCCCCCTTGAACTTGATCAACTCAGTGTGTGCCTAGTTTCTGGGGGTGAGACCCAGGGGGATGGGAACAAGATAGCTAGAGCAGGGCATCTGAAGAGGGAAAGTGATGCGGTGCAGGGTTCCGTACTTGGAGGACCTGCCCAGAGCCTCACTGCATGCCGAGCTTCTGCTCTCACTCCTGCCTCCTCACCAGCAGCAGTTCTCTGCCATCGGTTGCTTTGCTGTCCCCTAACCATCAGCTGGGAGGTGTTCAGCCCAGAGCAGGATAGCTCCACACTGCCTGTTCACATGTACAGAGCCGTAGTTCTCCTAACTTTCCCAGCACCATTCATAAAGTTGAGAAAGGCTCTTGATACTTGAGCCCAAGAGGGTCTTATCTATGCCCGTATTATCAGGGGCCCCATAAAATCCACACATTCCCCATGCACTGAGCAGACTTCAAAGAGGCATATCAGACTTCCCAGGCTCTAAGCCAGTGAGGAAAATGCAGTGTCCTCAGCATTCAGACGTGTCATCTGAGCCGAGGCCTGCTGTTGCTGGGCGCCCCTTTTTGGCATTTGTGCCGATTAGACGGGGAAGGGCCTACAGAAAGTCAGACCCTTCCCTCCTTGGATTTACTCGGGGTGGGCTCCATGCGCCTCTTCCCTCTCCCACTGCAGGGCCCAGTGTTTTGGGCTCTCATGGACCTCAGGAAGTTGAATTAATGATGTGACCAATTAGAAGTCAGACACTGGATGGGATAAGCCCCTCTTCAAGAGCATCTTCCCTTGGGGGTCAGGAACTTGGGAAAGTTCTCACTAATCCAGCAACTCTTCCAGCACCTCCCTGGCTTGGCTTCGACCCTCAGCAGCACTAACCTTGTCTCTGTGTTAACATAGCTTTTTACCACTTAAATGGGTGCTTCTGTTCACCTAACTTATTTGCGAGTGTTTTCTGTTTTCCTCATTCACAAGCCTCCCAAGAAAAGCAATCAGAGACTCCTAATTCAGAGTATTTAGTGGTAGAGAGCAGGACCTATGAACATGACAGAAGCTTCAACACTGCTGGAGGCTGGGGGAAGATTTTGGAGACAGAGGAAGAGGAACCTGTGGTGAACTCAGAGCTAGGTGGGGTTCAGACAGGCTGGGTGTGGGGAGGGGAGAATGGGTACAAGAAGGAGGTCTCCCACAGAGGAACTGACACTATGGCACTGCAGCGAGTGATCCTGTCCCTCAGGACTGAGAAAGCACAGAGAAGGCCTTTGGGCTGGGCTGGGCTGGTGGGTAAATGTGGGTGGGTCTGAGTGCCAGGGGTGGGGTTGGGGGGAAAAGCATAGCATGCTCAGAAGGGAAGCATCACGCATGTCCAGGATAGCAGGGAAACCTGGAGTGGTGGGTGCCCGGCACCCCATGGTGTCTAGGGCAGCCTGGTAGGAAGCTGTGCCCAGAGAGCTGGCTGCTACCTGATTCTTGGTGGGAACTTGCAGTGCCAGGCTGAGGGCCTGGCTTATTTTCACAGGAAACAGAAAAGTGTTTCTGGAGTTCATAGTGGCACCTGATAAAACCTAGCCACTGCCCAGCTGAAATTCCTGAGCCAGCTGAGAGATAAGCAAAGGCAGGTGTGGATGTAGACCAAGGCCAAGATCTCACCTGTAAAGCTGAGAGGGCCACGCTGGAGAAATCAGTATAATCGGAAAGTCACACAGGCTTCCTAGCCTCTTCCAGACAGACATAGCCTCCTAATGGCAGGAGCCGCTGGGCAGTGCAGCCTATCTTGACACAGAGAGGCACAGAGAACACCAGCTGCCAGCAAGCTCTTTGCTCCCGGAAGGGAAGGGAAGAGGAACTAGGCAGCAGGGGCGCCAGTGTCACCTTCTGGAGCCACATGAGTAGGGCCATCCCCCTTTCTTTAACCTGAGAGAAGTGAGTAGAATATGGGGAGACAAGCAGGAAGCATCAACCGGAGGGAAGAAGTGACCTCTACCTCCTCCAATGGCTCACCCCAGTGCCAGTGAGGAATCCTGAGAGCATGATGTGACGGCGACTGATGCTTGCAGTGACTTAGGCGGAGATTCAGGTGGCACAGAGTTGAGGGGGCAGGGAGGTGAGTGTGATGAGTGAGTGTGAGGGCAGGAGCTGGGAAGGAGCAAGAAGTCTGTGAGGATGGTGAGATGACTTCTGGATGTGTGCTGTGTCCCTTTATTTCATTTTTCATGCTAGGCTCCAGGTAGCTGTAGAGACAGTGGTAAGCAGTGTGGTCAGCAACCAGAAAGTCATTACCTTTAGTTAGTTTTCAGCACGTAGGTAGCGAGCGGCTCCAGAGCACAAGATCCGCAGGTTCTCCCTGTGTTGGGCCATGTGTGCGTTTCCACCCCATGAAGCTACATCCACTGCTCCTCCTGTTCCCAGAGAGCTCAGGCTCTTACACTTGTCCAGTGTGCCATTAAACAAACTAACAACCAAACTGAAGTACACAACTGGGGTGGGGGGGTAGAGGGTGGAAATGGTCAGGGAAGAGAGGTGTTGGGTAAACTCTGGGGAATACAAAGATGTGAAAGATATACACACACACACATATATACAAGTAAATTATTTTTTTTTAAAAAAGAAAGCTCTGGAAAGGAGAAGAAATTCCAGCAAGTACATTTTGTTCTTTGTGACAGTGACATTTTTAAGTTAAAAATCCTGCTGTCCCATTTCTACCTCATGGAAACCATGTGGGCTCAGCAAGGTAAGTATTGGAATGTCATTGGCTAAGACTCACACTCAGATTCTACATGTAAAATGCAAATGCCTTTCGTACTATTTTGATGTAAGTTCCTTATGGGTTGCTTGGAGATGATGTGTTGGGCCTCCACTAGGGGACCCAGGCAGGCACCCAGGCAGGCATCGTTAGGGTCATTGCTCTGTCAGTCACCAGAGGGCTTGGAGTCCTGTTGTAGAGCTGGAGGGCTCTCAGAGGGAACCTGAGGAAAGGGTATTTGCATTCCAGACAACCAGCCCTGCCTCCTGCTCCGCCCACCCTCTTGGGCCAGTGTGCACACAGGGGACACCTCTCTCTCAGGAGGACCCTTCCTTCCTCATGCTTCCTCCTTCCTCTCCACAGTTGTCATTTCTGTCTGGCTGCTGTCCTAGTCTAACGGCCCTGCCCTGGTCTTTGGCCTCTCTCTCTGTGGGTTTGAAAATTGTGTCAAAAATCCCTGCTAAGTCAACCTCTCTCAAGCAGTGGGGTGGGGATACCACTTTCAATCAGCTGTAGTAGAGAGCTGCTTTCTGGGACCATGAGTTGCTCAGCCTCCTTCCCCCAGCTGTCCTCCTTCACCCCAGCTGACCCATTTAACTAAGTCTCCCCAGGATCATCCTGTGTGTTGTGACCCCACCCCATGCCTTGTTCAGCTGGCTAGACTCTAACTGTGAGAACATCCCCAGCAACTTCTCCTTTTGAGAGGACCTCTCCAGGCCTGCTTCCTCCCCAAATCCTTCTCTGGACACTCAACTTCAGGGAGTGCCCCCCCACTCACTTCTAAATATCTCAGGCAGATTTAATTCAATGTTGGCTATCCCCCATATCCCTCAGAGGGTGAGTGAGTGCCTACTTGTGCCAGATCCTATGCTGGGGAAGCAGGTATGGGGAAGTAGATA